>QYTT01084095.1:0-13318 GCA_006980735.1 Dasypogon diadema
TTTAAATTTCATGCTCTGAATGTTATTAATTTAATAAGTTTACCAATTTTATGCATATATTTTGATGGTAAGTTGTTCTCGTCACAGCAGGTGAATCCATGGGTTGCATTGAAACACCATTTTCTATTAATATACAAAAAGAAAACCAACAAGAGAGCCACGAACCCCAGTAATGCGCCAAACACGGTGGTCGCCTCTACGGAACCTAAATATTTAATGAAATTCGTTTCTCCAAAAGTTATAAAATATTTTCATTATTCTGGGAGAGTTGTTATTACAACTCACAGCATGCATCTTTAATTTTATATTCTATGGGACTATTTGCGTGCAGTAAAGTAAAAAATCAAAAGTGTAACCTTTCTACAAGCAGGAGGTATCATTTTTGTGTCTTTATCCTTCTACTACATTGATAGTACGAAATACTTAAGCCAATTAATGAAAGTAAAAAGAAAAATTGTAACTTTAAACCATGTAAAGTACGGATATGAATTGTGAGCACTTTAATATATTTCACCAACCACCCTTTAATTTTATTATATGTAGGAAAACTAGCACATAAAGACATAATTGTATATGTACATGTGTGTATAATAAATTACCAGTTAGTTTTAAATCAACCTTAAATTTTTCTAACTACAAACTTAAGCTAAAATTGTTAGTAACTGAAAATGAATGTAGTAAATAAAAATCGAAGATGAAATTTCTAACTAAAAGTATTAGCCAGAATTTAAACACACAAGCTCTGCTTATGTGAGAATTTAGTTTAGGTGTACCCAGAACTTTCTGTACCTTCAAATTGTTTAATTAAGCTTCATAATAAAAAAACATATCTTTCTCAAAGTAGTAGTTACTTTTTTCGCGCGGTTTCCTAATTTTACGTGGTTTTATTTTTTGCGCGGTTTCTTTATTTTACGCGATACTTTTTTGCGCGTCTTCATTGTTTTGCTAGGTTTTTACGCGGTGTTCCTTTTTTTACGCGGTACATATTCACCGCGTAAAAAAAGATACAGTACAACTGCTCAGTACTGCTCAACCTAACCTTAGATTTTATTTTACAGAAATTTTAGATATTGTCGTCAGGTACTATGTATATAACAAATCGAAGCAGACTTTTGGATACGTTGCCGATTTGGACATAGTGGTCAGAAGTCCAACCCCCCAGGGTAACCGAAATAGGCTCTGTATACGGTGATTTTCCACATCGTGCTCTTAAGATCGTAATCTGCCTTGAAACAATCTATGTCCATATGTTATAAAAGATTTTGAATACACCTTCTCCCTGTAGATGCAGAGGAATTGCAAGTATTCTCTTTCTTTCTTTTATATCAATTCTTTTGTTGACGCCTTAGTATTGTAACCTGTAATATATTCATTATTCACATCAGATGGTCAAAATGTACCTGTTGATACCAAATAAGAACTGAACAAAAGCTAATTTACTATATCAAATTTTACTCTTAGCGTTTTTAATCACCCACTAACCTTTTACACGTGTGGATGGTTTTTAACTTAGATCTAAAGAAAAAACGAAGTAAAACCGACTTCGTGGTTGTGCATAAGGAAGACGGGTCATTGAAATGAATGGGATGAGGCATTTCATAGTGAACAATTTTGAAAGGGAAGAGGTACCTAAGTGTTGAAAAAGGTATAAGAGGTACGTTATGAAAGTATGGTATTTACGATGTTTTTCATTTTTTTTAATTAGGTAAGTTTTATTAATAAATCTCCTTTTTATCTACATCTTAAAATATCCTGCAAATTGTTTCAGAAATTATATTAGCTAAATAAAAAATAATTTGCTTTTGTTGAGAATTAAATTAAATTATGATAATTTAGAGATCTCCTTTTTTGGATATGTTTTTTAATTATTCAGTGGAAATGCGTCATCATTATTACCACTTCGATTTTTTATGAGTTCGGTAATTGGATTTCCAATGATTCACGTGGATATGAGCACAAAAGGACAGACGCAGGAAATTATTCGGACAACGGACACAGATTTGTTAACAACAAATCCGTGTTAACACGTTTATCTACTTTCTGAGGAAGCTTTACTTGTATTGTAATCATTTTAATTATTCCGGGAAATGTGTTAATTTGTTCCTGTACTGTAAAGCAATAGTTATCTACTTTAAAATTTAAAACTTTCTACATGCAAGAAAATGAAATATAGTTCTACTCTACAACTATAGAAATAATATACGGAAACAACAGAAGCTTTTAATGTTTAAGATAAAGCACTGTTCTATTCTATTGAAGCATGTCCTGAGCGAACAAATACTATGGCATGATTATCTACAATTACGCTATTTACCATTAAAATAGTTATCCACACCGGCTATTAAGATCATGATATCTAACAAAATTTAGTCTCTCTATGCACTTGCAACACTCCAGAAACTAAAAATCTCTTCCTCGAAGATGTACAATTTATGCATACTACAATAAAAGCAACGCACTCGTCTCACATTTAATAATCAATAACTTTTCCAGATGTCATATTTAAGTACGTATTTCCACTTAATATTCAGCTATGTGGTCATCAAGGTGTGTTCAATCTGGTTCTCGTTCTTTGCCAAAACTTATTTCGCGACACATTTGTAATTATGTAGATTAAATGTAAGATATTTGATGATCAAAAACACCGTAGAGGTAGAGAAGTGCTAACATCGCACAAATTTTCACAACTAACAAAATAATGGTAAAGCTCCTCTATGAAAGTTGTGATTTTATCCTTAAGCTTTGGATGAAGTAGAGAATTTTAAGGACGCATGACTGGTGAAATGGTTTAGGTATTGGATATTAAAACCTCTTCAGGATTTTGGAATTATATACACGGTGGCATCTAATTTTGTTCTGTTCAATTCTGTAAAAGTACTTAACCATAATTTTTAAAATAGAGAACAGCAACTGGGGTTTAGTACAAGAATAGCATCAAGATCGGGATTTCGAATAAGCATATAGGAGGAAAGACAGGACCATTGATATATAAATATGGACCAAGCATGTTACTCAACCTACATTAAGTTGAAGTATTTAGATTATATCGCGGCCTCTTTTCCGATAAGCATTCGTCATTGCACTGTAAATTCAGTTTTACCCATAAGACATCGAACAACCAAAAGTGATGGAACCACATATCCTCTTGCTTCCTATAAGTATATTCTGTGTCTAGGATAACTGGCCCCATATGAAATAGCTAATTGGTCAGTCCATTTATTAGAGGTCAGTCCATTTATTAGAGATCAGTTCATTTATCAGAGTCAGCCTGTGAGATATCCTGCAATACAGGACTGGATGAAGTTGAAGTTCTCTCCAGCATATGACATCTTTTCACTAAAACTAAGTGTGTATAACCTCCTTTAAAAGTAGGGATGTCATGGTACTATGGCACTATCGCTCCGTGTTCTAGCCATCCCGCTTGTCGATTGTGCTCAGCCGGATTTGACCAAATTCCTCACGAAAATCGCACAGCCTCTTCCTCATTGAGCTGACGTGTGTTTTCATTTGTGAGCCACTTCATCGAATTTCCTTTTTCGGCTTCTGTAGAACTTTTACTCATTCTTAGAGGAAGCGAAGTTATGTTTTCTTTTCTTCTGAGGTGTAAAATATTTTTGTCTACTCTATGCAAGGACGATGAGTCTCTGCTTAGGTCCTAATAGACCGGCAGTTCAGTGGCGGTTATTAGAAGCGCAAGTGCACTTTGCTTGAGGCTTGCAGCCTATCAATAAGTTATTTAATTCGAACAGCCATGGATGCCATGCAGGCTTAGGAGTCCCAACATTTTATATGTACTGATCAATAAGTTATTGTATGTATATCTTCAAAATCATCCTCATTACATTCAAGATAAGTAGGGAGGATAATATCATTGTGGATGACTCTTTTCCTGGCTGTTGCTGGGGTTGAGAAACAGGTTGCACTTCGGCTGTCTTCAAATGTGGACTGAGAGATTCGTCCGTGGTAGATTAGCCAGTTTAGCTGCCACTTCAAGAATTAAGGCCTCTCTATTTTGCGACGAAATGAGGTTGTTTCGAACTCTGCATTATAAATTTTGTGCAGATATCTGCATGTAATAATGAAAGCAGGGTGCAGTTCCAGTCAAATTAGTTTGACTACTGGTGTTTAAAATTTAAATAGTATGCTCCTATTAAGGAGCCAGGTTTTTTTGACAGTTCTGAAGAATTCGAAACAGTTCCGAACTACAAATACAATCCCAGATATTTATGGCTTAATTGAATTTTCGCCCAAAATTCCCCCAATATAATTGAGGTCATCAGAATAGTGTCCAATATTTTTTATTTCATCAAAATACTAATCACTGTGAAGTGAAGTGCGTGATGTATAATTATTTTTCTTCTTACAGTCAGCAATTCTAAACACATTAAACCATCCTTTGATTAAATAAATAGGTAAATATTTTCTACTTAACCCAGTGAAATCAGCTATACAGGTATGTTCCGAATCTAACAGTTATGTTGAATTCTTTTGTAATTGTTTGCAATATGCAACGAATTTCTAGCGCACGTACGTGTAAGATAAATACAAAATTTAACCCACTTCAGAGATGCCGATGCTCATTCCATGTGCACTGCATTCAGTGGTTGTCACCAATCACCATCGTACTGCATCGTACGTATAAATGTCAGTTTTTGTGTATACCGGGAAATCCGTTTTGTGATTTAATCATTTTAAACAATAATTTCTACAGGCACTAATCAAAGGGACTTAAAATAATGGATAATGCTAAGGTTCATGGCTCATTTGTATCAGAAAAGGTCTCAAGGATCAGATGGCTACCCGGAGAAAACCTATCAGCTGATAAATTTATAACAGGAGCGTGGGGTTCAAACGAGAATTTCGTAAAAGTTTGGAAGCTTGTAAAGAACTTTTATTCTGATGATGAGGGAGAATACATCCCAAAGTGTACAGATAAAGTAAAATTTCAAAGTGATATTACCGGCCTGGAATTGGTGGATGCGGAACATGTTGCGGTAGCGCTTGGAGATGGTATAAAATATTTCAACTCA
This sequence comes from Dasypogon diadema, assembly GCA_006980735.1. NCBI lineage: Eukaryota > Metazoa > Arthropoda > Insecta > Diptera > Asilidae > Dasypogon > Dasypogon diadema. The sequence continues at coordinate 5,031 of QYTT01084095.1, forward strand.
TTGCCACATTTAAGAAATAATACAGAATTCAATAATGTAGGTTTTATCACTTTATTCAATGTAAAATTATCTGCCGATGGAGGGCTTCTGTTAGAAAAATCCAGGACTTCTATTATTCACAAATATGTCTCGGGTAGTAAGGCTCCTTGTACAGGAATTTCGATATTTGATAAAAATATTGCTAGTGTTGGTGAAGATGGAAGGTAAGTTATTTAAAACGGTTAATAAGTTTCTACGTTGTACTCCAAGCGTGCTTGTTAGGCACCTCTGATTTGAAACTTTACTTTCTAGCTCTCGCGTAATTGTGTTTTTTTTTCTAAATAATATTTTGAGATCGAATCCAACAAATTTATTTTAAATTAAGTACTCACTACAACAAAAATAAGTAGTATCTTTTTCCGGACATTTTTAGATTAAATATAATATCCAGCAATGCACTGGAGAATTTAAGGAATTTCAATAATGCGGACAGCTGTGCCCTAACATCGGTGGTGTATGTTAATCACAATGAGGTACGTACTAATCGCGGCTAAATCCAGCTCCACAAAATAATATGAACTCTAGATAATTACAGGAAATAGAATGGGAGTAGTAAAAATGTTCGACCTTCGCTCTGAGAGTGAAGCACCTGGAGCACAATTTCTAATTGCTTGTGAGGATGACAAAAAGTCAAGTTCTGCCACGTGCATGTCATATCATCCAACTCAAAAACATGTCGTAAGTATTTACATAAAATTTTCTGTATAAATTCTCAATATTTCATTTTATAAAGATACTTGTTGGAAGCGAAGAAGGTTCACTTACAGTGTGGGATTTACGGCAACCAAATTTTCCTGCCTCCTATTTGAGTGCTCACACAAGTGCTATTACAGAATTAGGCTTTCATAAAACGCAACCTACAAAACTGTTCACAGCATCAGAATATGGAGAACTGTGGCAGTGGAGTCAGGAATCCTTTACTTTACAACAAAGCCAATCACAGGTGCCGGAGGCAGACATCGCCAATCCATGGTTGAATGGGGAACGAGCTAAGAGTAAAATTAATGTGACTTCACTGATAACCGGGATAAGAAAAGCCATTAATTCGTTTGATTCCCAAGGCTTAAATGTAATTTGTGGTTGCGATAGTGAAGCTATTTACCTCATTGAAAATATGTATTAAATTTATTTGCCTTTCATTTAACCCCTGAATATGGTAAGCGTAATTTTCTCAGGTGGAACTTTTGCTCTGGTTTTTATTTGTAAATACAAAAGGAAAAAATGAAATTCGGTAACTGTTCTTCCTCTGCATTTGTTGCTATTCCCTATATGCTGCATGCTAGGCATACAGAAGCAGTTGCAATACAATGTCATTGCTTTGTTGCTTTCGCAAATCTTGCTCTTAAATTTTTTGAGGATGAAAATACTGCAATTCCGTCATATCATCCCCTCATCCCGTCATTAACAAAAATATTTGAATTGCATCAATGGCTTTGTACTGGGCAAAATCTAGCATGCCCGCCTCCTTTCAATTCTGTTGAGAGTTCCTATGCAATTCCCCAACCTCTACATATATTGTTATATCGATCATTTGTTTAAAGATTAACTGTCCTATTCTACCCATGGGTTAACCACTGACAGTCATCTTCCCGGTCGTTAAGACTGGGCAGTCGATTACAATGTGCTATGCCATCTCAGTACCCTCCAGTCACAGTCCGCATGTATCATACTCTAGGATTCCCATCTTTTTGAGATGATATCCAAGGCTACCGTGCCCAGCAATCAAAGAAACTAACCATCCTGAGTGTTCCTCGTTCCATGCTTAGAACTTTTCTTCTACTCATTCCAAGTTGTCATATTTTCCCACACTACCCTTCCACCACTCGGAGAGGATTCATCATGATATCAACGCGGCTAAAGCAATGTCTCCTGTATTCAGTTCCTCCTCTGCCACTTTCACCAGCCGGTGGAGCGCAGATTTCGTGCACATCCCAGCCTGGTACGCATGCTGGTATACATTTAAAGGATACTCCTTAAGCGTAATGCACTGCTGCAGGTAGTCCATTAGCACTCTCCACCTTTTAATTGGTATATGCCCCGTTGCAAAATAGGTGATAAATATTCCCAAAGCCACGGTGCAATGGTTTCTTTGCTCCACCGTAGTAAGGTAGGCAATATCTCGTTCATTACATTCTCTCCAAAGACAATTCTTTCCGCCGCATCTCGCCTCCTCCAATGTTTTCGCCATTTTGCCCGCCCTGTCTCCAACTAGTCCAACTTTGGGAACCTGTAGTCTACTGATTTCCGAGACTACTAACCATGTGCAAATATAAATTCCTCCACGACTTCATTTCCCGTCAACGCAGTTGTTTTCAGTTCTCTCTGCAGAAGACAAACAAGAGCAAACATTTCAGAGGCCAACGTAATACTAATACGTCCGGGAACGGAAGAAAAAGGAAGTGGGTACCTTAGTTCCTGTGGTGGTTATAAACTTTGGAATGTTCGGAACTATTGCTTTCGCCACGGCATTTTTGCTAAGTTTCAATGTAAAGTTTGATGTAAAAGAGAAAAAAGAAGTTTTTATTTTTTTATTAATTACTGACAAATCTTATGACCTAATTAACACCCTTCAATTCTACTTCAAACACAAGCGTACTATTTGGGGGTATTACTGGGGGTGAACCCTTAGCGCCATATGCCATATTTGGAGGACAAGTGATTCTCCTCTTTCCGCCAACTTTCATTCCGACTACGCCAACATCCCATCCTTTGATTACTTCGCCGCGGCAAAGGGCAAACTTGAATCCGGCACCTGGTGGCTTGCTGCTGTCGAATAGTTTGTTATTGGATTTCAATCGGCCCTCGTAGTACACCTGAACTTTTTTGCCTGGTTTGGCCTCAGGACCATTTCCGACACGAATATCTTCAACTCGGACTCCACCTTGAAGAGTTTTCTCACCACCCTTGGGTGACTTATCTTCTTGCTGCTGTTTTTGTTGCTTCTTTTCCTTCTTCTTCTTTTGTTTCTCCTTTGGTTGAATTTTGCCATTTTCTAAGCCATTCTGCTTGTTGTCCAATTTTATTTGTTTTGGTTTTGGCTCGACCACTTCCTCCTCACTGCTGGACTCACCTTCACCCTCTTCGTCGTCTTCCTCATCCTCCTCATCCTCAATGTCATCATCGTCATCCTCTTCGCCTTCCTCATCACTATCGAAAATGCTGTCGTCCTCATCTTCGTCATCTTCCTCCTTGGCTGCTTTCTTTGAGCTGGTACTGGGTTTATTCACCTTGGTCTGCTTTTCTTTCTTGGCGACCTCATTCTGTACTTCTTCATCCTCAGACTCTTCTTCCCCCAGCAAGTCTAGATCCTCTTCAGGCTCCGGTATAAGGTACCCCGATAGATGGACGTTGCCATTACCTGAAATATCATGATTTACTTAATTCCCGAACTCTACTTTCCACCCAAATGGCTTACCTTGGCTTGTGAATGAAATCTCGTCCCCTTCGGCGAAATTTAAATCCAAAGCCACCTGCTCTACTTTATTCTTCCTCAAAGTACAAAGAATGTAATTGTGGTTTTCGGAGGTGAGCATCACCTGGACAGGCTCTTCTGAACAGCTCGATACATCCAAAGCCGCCTGTGATACATGGAATCCCTTTTTTATTTTCTGGGTGTATTTCCTATTCGCCTTTAAAATTAAACCTAGTGGGAATGTAAAGTGTTAGTAGATAATCGAATATAATTGGCTCCATTTTAGAATATTTTGGAAAACACGTGGCGCACCACAAAACAGGAAACTTACCCCAAAACATGATTAAAATTAATTTGCAGCAACAAATGCAATGGAATATAAGAAACGAATGCTAAACTATTATTTGTTAATATGTTATTCGGTCTTGAACTTTTAAAATGTTTGCGACACACCGATCCTAACTGCTACATAAAATACCGCCTTGTGAAAACTGAGAGAGTTGACGGCTTTCTACTCACATTCACAATTTGTAGGGTACAAAAATTCACAATTGAGTGTGCGGTTATGTCGAACCATTGAAGCAGCACTCTCGATAAAAAGTGTGAAGAAATTTTCAGAAATTTCTTAATATCTGATAAATTTTCTCGAAATGCTTTTTGTAATTTACAAACAAATGCGTCTGAAATGAAGAGCTAGCATGTAATTTCCTCATATTGTGCACAGATCTATAAATCCATTTAGTTTGCTTAGCACGACTTGTGGTGAATAGATGAAGAAATATTGACATATTTGTTGTTTTGGCGCAAAATCAAATATAGACGTGCCCAACGGTTAGATTTTGGTGGTTTTACTTAGCAGTTTTTGTTTTCTTAAAAATAGAGTCATATTATCCCTTGTTTCTCGTTTTTATATAATGCTCGTTTTACAACTTCTTTTCTAAAAAGAAACAATGACGACTAGGCGAGTCCCAGAATGGTTGCTGGAGAGCAAAATTGAACCGTCTGAAAATGTAGAGATTCTGTAGAAAATGTAAAATACATGCAAATAATTCTTTTATTTTAGGAGCCGCAAGTAGCGGAGAATAATTTGAACAGCCATACCAGAGCGGTAAATGTTGGAATTGCCAAGTGCAGAGTCCTTAGGAGCAATTCCAATTTGCAGGCATCCGTACCTAAAGAAGAGCTTGCTCCTCCTAAAGCCCTGCCGTTTATAGAATACAAAGGGAAAATACACTATCTCACGAATAGCACGGATATCGCTTGTGCTTGCGATGAACTATTGTAATGCTAAATTTTGAAAATCTCCCTTCAAATTTTGTATTATGTAATTACACAGGAATTGGGTGGGGGCGCAAGAAAGCGAACAAGTTCCTATTGCCTTTGATATGGAATGGCCTTTCAGTTTTCAGACAGGGCCTGGGAAGACGGCCGTTATTCAACTTTGTGTAAGTGAAGATGCGTGCTATGTGCTTCATGTTTCGCGGCTCAAGAAATTGCCGGCTGCAATAAATACTCTCCTGACCCACAAAAAGGTGGTACTTCACGGAGTTAATATCAAAAAGTGAGTTAGGCCCTTCCACGTAACGCTGCCCTATTGATGGTGGTTCTTAAGTGATTTTCGTAAATTGCAGCGCGACTTCCCCGAAATTTCGGCAGATAAAATCGATACAATGATCCAACAATGTAAGGATTTAGGAACGTGGTGCAACGCAGTATGTAATACCGGAGGACGATGGAGTCTCGAGAGATTAGTGCACTACATGGTGGGCAGCATTTAAATTAAAGAAATAGGGCTGTGATAGCGGGATTTATGTTTCCAGTGCAAGCTTCGCATAAATAAGAGTAAACGGGTGAGGATGAGTATGTGGCACGTGATTCCCCTTAACGAAGAGCAAAAAGTCTATGCTGCCATTGACGTTTATGTAAGTATATAACATTAAATATTTAGAAACTCGGCTTTAACGGTTAGTAATGAGTACAGAGGTCGTACTTCTGATTGACTGAGTGACTAACAACGAAAGGTCGCGATGATGTCGTCGAGGGTTCCGACACAATCGAGGACGAAATCGATGTTAGATCTGTTTCTGCTGGTCCTGGGGAGAGTCCATTCTTTTCGTACTGCCATGCAGTAGTAACTATGGAACTGGGAGCGGGAGAGATGCAAGAGATTGTAATTCGGTGGACTGGTCTGGTCGGAGCTCGATAATGTGTTGAAGAAAAGGCTTGGGGTCCCCTCCGAGGAATATAAACCACGACTGTGAAGAACTAGATGTTGGATACTACAATTCTACGAGGTGATGCGGAGCACAATTGACAATCAAGTTCGACTGATAGATACAAAGGGGGCTAAAAGCTGTATAAGAGATGTATAAGAGTTGGTTGAAATAAGAAATGTCCAGTACTCCAAAAATGATACATAATCGAACAGGGACGGTAAGGAATCTTAGAATCTTTCTTCACGTATTAATCGTACACATTCGCTGCCAGCTACGAGTATACTCCTGAAGCTTTTAAGCTCTCTCTTACAAAATGAATTTTTACATATACTTTTCTCACCAAAGCTTTTCGACTAATTATAGCAGTGAATGGGAAAAGATCATACAAGAGCGAGTTAAACTGCACTCGAATAAGCTAAGAAAAGATTGAGTAAGATAAGACCGGGTAATTGTCTTGACGAGGGTGAGGATTGGGTGGTTAGAGGGGGGTCGTATGAGTTCATTTGAACGGCGGGAGGTGGAAGCGCAGGGAGCCCAAATAAGGGAACGTTTACCGTCAGCTAGGGAAGGGGTGCAGTTACACCGCGTGTGTTTACACTTTAAGAATTTTTTTAGAAGAATTTCTTGAAGTTTTATCTATTTTTATCCCCGCCAGCGACTAAAGCTGTAAAGGGGGTTAGGTTGCAACGTGCGTATGTGCTCATAATTTCGTCCTCATATTAACTGCGTTCTTTTGGCAGCAGAGTACAGAGTTGTCATACATTAACTGGGTTTAATTAACTCGGTTATTGTGTTGATTTTGCTCATCATAGCAATTAAAGCTGTGTTCTTTTGGGCAACAGAGTTATGAAAGCTCAAAAGAACGGTTGGAATCCATGGAGTATAGAATTAGTTCTTCTTCTTCTGTTTTTCTTTTTTAAGCAAACCCGAGATAAGTAAAGACCGTTATTAACTTGAAATTTACCTTAATGTTAGTTTTGCCCACATTTGTGTTGATTTTAATTGCTATGATGAGCAAAATCAACTTTTAAACACAAAAACTTTCAATAAGCGCCATCTATTTCCCAATAGAAGACTTAAATAATCCAGTAAGCTTTTTAACTCGGTTAAATAATGGAGTTAATTTAATCCAGTTAATGTATGACAACCCTACACACTGCTGCCAAAAGAACGCGGCTAATTTTACTTTCTATAGCAATTAAAACAAATACAAATGTAGGCAAAACATTAACGTTAAGATAAATACGTTAATAACCGCCATTATGCATTTATCACTTGTTTAAAAAAAGAAAAATCAGAAAAAGCAGAATTTACCTCTGTACTCTATGCAGCCATTCTTTTAAGCTTTCATAACTCCGTTGCCCCAACAAAACACAGCTATTGAGATAAATATTAGAGATTTTGTATTCGGGAGTTTTCTGCTTTGGGAATTTCGATTTAGGGATTTTCTTTAGAAGATTATATCGGGTAAAGGCAGAAAATGAACAATCAAAGGATATCCAAGGTTGCCTATGGATGGATGTCGGAAATGTAACAAAATCTGTACGCGGTGATTTCACGTTTTGATTGGTGAGCTTTATAGCTTGAAGTTGAAGTCGTTAACTTCGGAGGGATGTGCTTCAATAAATAGACTCGGGGGAAGACACATGGTGGGAAGTAATAACTGAGACTCTATGAGAATGGTTATAGCCGCAAGCGATGATATAATACTTTCCCTACAATCTAAAGATATCTGGGGTATGACTGATTCCAATTGAAAGATTTTGTACGATTTTCGAAGAATTTACTTAAGTCGCTTAAAAGACTCCAGGAAGCCCGGTAAGTACTCTTGCTTTGATTCGGTGGAAATTGGAGTGGTGGTGCTCCATTGCCTGCTTTTACGGATAATATTTTCGTGTTCTAGTATATAATCTGTGTAAAATCGTAAATAAATTTTAGTATTAATTTCTTTCTGTTAATTTTGCAATGTTGCATTATTATGATCAGTGTTTAAATATAATTTCGATGACGATGTAATAGTGCGGTTGTTATTGCAAAATTATCTATATCTAATCGTGTATTTACGTCAAGATTATCTTGTCCCTACAAGAAGATTTACAAAAGTATCATATCTATCATTTCGCTGCCCTAGTTCAGTTATAGTTTCATAGAAATATGATAACTAGCGTAAATTAACAGGAGCTTTGTATACGCTTGTAATGTAGGCAAACAAAGTTATAATTGGTTTGGAATTTGCAATGCCAATTTCCTTTTACATTTGTAAGGGGATCGTCAAATATTAAAAATCTGTAAAATTATTATATTCGTAGTCATGGCTGAGAAAATTAAAAGACGAATTTAAAGTTTGTGTGCCGTGAGCGATAACAATGAAAAATGAAACAACTTATAGAAATCTTTGCACCATGTGGAGTTAACCTCTTTATGATACCTGTTAATGCTTGGCTATTTTTTGAGATTTAATAACTTTGTTTAATATTTCCGTGAAAAATCAATCTCATTTTATATTTGATGTGTTTTTATGGTTTAAAGCTTTGGCTGAGTTATATAATAGACAAAGCTATGTGCTTGGTAAAGAACTGTGGGAGAGAGTTAAGTGGAAATAGACCTGCAAATATCAAGAG
>QYTT01084095.1:17947-28881 GCA_006980735.1 Dasypogon diadema
CAGCAGGTGTTTAATGTCGACGAAATCGGGCTTTGCTGGAAACTGAAGAATTGATTGCATTATTGGAAGATCGTTCTATGCAAAACCCAGAAGAGGAATTTGACATTCCAGAGAGCAGGGCTGAAGACGGCGATTCTAGCTTTCCCTTACAAAAATTGTCTGAACTCTGAAGCGTTAAATTATCTAGATCGGGCAACTGAATTATTTCAAAAATATGATAATAATAGCGAAAGATCCGAATTAATTAGGCTCTCAATTTCCAATACCGAAAAAAACGGAATTTACCTCAAGGGCGTATACATTTCTTTTACAGTCATTTCCTCTGCTAAGGAATAGAATTAAGTGAGGCAGAAATTTTCGAAACGAAATTATCCACATAATTTAACAAATAACTTTTCAATGCAGTTCGTAATTGATTTCTGCTATGCTTAGCGAAGAAATTATTCAAAATTCGAATATAAAAGAATTTGCGGAGCTATTAATAGTTAAATATGTCTGCAAGTTTTGCAGATGTTGTTACCATTTTATTTTTATTTTTAACTTTGCCAATTACCGTAGCAACAGCGGAAAGATCTCGAAATTAAAAATTATTTAAGAAATTCCATTGGAGAAGAATGACTTTATAAGTTATCTCTTTTAGCAATCGATAGAAGCTAAAACTGCTAATGAAACGGATAAAAAAGATAATAATATTGAGAAATAATTACGTTTTGTATTAAATGATTTTTTTGAGAAGTACATAATATTTCAACGTCTGCTAATTTTGTGTAAAAGGCAATTTTTTCACAATATGGGTGCAAAATTTTTTCTACAATTGCGAGATTTTGGAAATGAGTTATTTTGTGTTTCGTGATTTATTTTAAAATGCAAAATTAGAGATTTTAATTTGACGTCAATGGCACCGTTCCCATGTAAGAATAGACACAAGAAATTAATAAAACATCGCGAGTGCTTAGATTCGCTACATACGCTTGTGCACATCACACTAATTTAAGGAAAAAAATTTAAAACACCCACGTAGTTAAGTACGTAGTATACTGCTCCCATTTCTTGAAGGAAGGTTTTACTACCTCGTTAGCCCGCACCTTATTTCCTTCGATTAAACATGTCTCGTGTATTTGCAGGAAATGACGCTGTAAACAAATTTATATCATGTCAGACTTACCTTGCTATATTTCGTCTTAAATTATATGATCTCTTCGGTGGATGCTGCACTGCACTCCTTAGCTAATTTGGCGTTTTATTAAGACCATCTAACTTTCGCGAAATCATTCTGACAAAGATTCTTCATAGCCAGGCTGCCTGCCAATGGGTTGCCAGAAGTAACTAAAGTGGAAACTGGGTAGTGCTACTTTTGCAGGTAGAAAAAGTAATGTTAACACGGTAGATAACGGTCATAAATTCTGCACGTGCAAAAAGCTTCAAATTTTATTTAGCAATCTCCACTTTTATGGTCGCTTTAAGAGGGAAACAAGGACCCTTTCACGCCCTACATTTCCCCCACACTGTAGTACAAAGTAAATGAGAAAAGTCTGTTCATATCAAGTCCGATATCAAACTTCCACAGCAAACGATACCAAGATGATCCTTTTCAAGTAAGTTTTATTTACTTTGACTTGTAGAAAACTACAGCACAGTGGAGCCCTTCAATTTCTGGGTCAATTGGGTAAAACGAAATTTTATGTTGCGCCAAGTTATCAGATCGTAACGGTAACCTAATGTTATATTTCGAAGTTAACCCCTTGAAAGTCGAAGGCCATTTGAATTGGTAAACTGTTGTCTTTGGAACTGCTCCAGAAAGTCGTTTATGGGAAAGCAAACAACCCGTCCTCTGGATGTACGAACGTGAGTGTAAATTACACGGAAAATTCATTACTGGAAACGTTCATGATGGGGACCTTAAGCGTGCTCCAAAATGCAGCTTTTATTCGGTTCAAAACGTAATTGGTCTTTTGTGTAACACAAATCAAGCTTATATCTTGCAAATTTTCATTCGTGACGGTTTCTGCACCAGGCGCTGACCTACATTTGCACTTGACCATTCATTTTTTCACATATTTGCTCCACGTGTTTCAGAATTTATGATGTTGGAATGAAATTATGTGCACCTCTTTAGTAAACGGGATAATTCCGTTTTATCTTTGAATATCCAGTAGATATATTAATCCGTGTTCTATTTAAATGAGTCTTGAGTCAAGTTTCTGCCTTCACACAATAATGAACGACGTCTTAAAAAACTGAAAGAGCAATGTATGGAAGGGATATAGTAAATCTAAACTGTCCACGGACGGATTATGACAATTTTGCAAGTTTGGGACGACATTTCGTTCTAATTCGATAACTCGTCGTCGTATGTGAGGCTAATTTAGACGACGATTTGGGCAAACCTTAAGGAATTTTGCAGGTTTATAATCTATAGATGAAATTGTAATAGTTATCCAGGTACTATGACCTGCGAATCAATATGAACTGATGATCCTGTAGAAACTGTTAACTCATTTTCTAAATGGTTTAGGATGGATTTTATTGAAAATGACAATAATTTTGGTTTGAATGCCCTTGAAGGTAAGAAGTAGAAGTGAAACACGTCTCGTTGATGTCTTTGGCATTTTTAAGTATTTATCACTAATTTTATCTCTGATAAAAGCAGCTTATACTAATTTAGAAATTATGAATCTCATATTTAAATTGTACAGAAAAGATCACTTTGGAACACTCGTCGACTGTTCACCCCAAGAACACTGCCCACTGCTTACGGAAGGTGTAAGCATAATACCAGACTCAAATTGGACTATATTTCTTGAAGATGCTATTTTCGAAATAATGACTGTTTGTGCACTCCTGGCAGTGTATTTGAAGAAAAATGGTCCAATGATACCTCTAGCCCAAAATCTGCACCAAGCAGTGAAACGTTTGAGATGCATTGTCTTCTCATGAAACACAGGTGGATTTTCTTCACTCCAAATGCGACAATTTTGCTTGTTTACGAAGTCATCAACACGAAAATGGGCCTCATCGCATAGTTTGTTGGAAAACTCACCATTTTTGAAATAATATTTAACAATAAGAATGCGTTGTTGTACCGAATAGCGATCCATTTTTAATAATGGCAGACTGTCTCCCATCGAACGCACAGCATCAGAAATGGCGCCAAACTAAAATGTTCCAGTCTTGTCGGGACACCCTTCATTGAAAATTATATGTGAACCGCAAGGGAAAGGAATTTGATGGATCCAAACACTTTTGGCTTTTACTTGTTTTTAAAAACATGCTTCTAAAATAAGTGTAACATAGTTTGATTCCTCTTTATGTGTTTGCCACCAGAATCGGTTGTGATAACATTTAGTAACCTTTTCCTTCTTCCATGTACGCCATTTAATTATGAAAAGCTAAGAAGGAATAAGAATCCTACTAAATCGGAGCCCAAAAATAAACCAAAATATACCATCAACATATATCAGCTGGCAGGTAGGTAGGGAAAAAAGTCTTCGTTTGAAACGGAACCATTTAGGTGGAACTTTGTGGCAAAATCAATACTTCCTTCATTATGAATATAAACTTTCCCCGGGCGGAGAGCACAGCATTACTGTTTTTATTTTAATATTCATAATGAACATCGTTGAAATTGTTCCACGAATTGAGGATTTGATGAGCTGAGCTGTGTAAGACGGCCTTTTTCTAAAGATTTAATGAATGCCTGGAAAGTTAATGGTTGGGTTGAATTATTTTTCAGGAGTTGCAGACAGTGATGAATCCCTAATTGAATACTCAAAATTCGGAGAATATTAATGCAATGAGTTGTGAAACGTTATTAGAAAGCTGAAAAGGTGCTCTAATGAAGTAATTCTGTGGTAATTTGAAATTGCTTTTGTGTGTAATCCAAGAAGTTTACAACCACCAAATTACAACCGCTAATTACCGCGGATTATGGTATAAATGTGGAAAAGTGTTTTTCTGTTTTATATTAACCGTAGAATTTTACCTTTTTAACGCTTCTAAAATGAAAATATACCGGTAATTAGATACTTTTAACAACACATTATTATGAATTATAACAAAGTCAGATTGCAGGTAAAGGGTAATATTCCTATACAGAAAGGAACTTAGGAAACGTAGAAGAGAAGGAAATAATATTTCCGCAACATATTCTTATTTAAAAGTAAATCGTCTGTGTGTGAAATTTTTTATCCCTCCTACAGGGATGTCGACCAGATATCTACTTAGGCGTATTGCAAACTGGGCGAACGACCAACATCATCGATTATGGGACGTGACCCTGGTCGCCAGTACAACCAAGGAACTTTGGGGCCCAGCTATTGCTAGTTTAACGTCCAAACTTCTCTGGCTAAAAAACCATCACTGAGACTGTTGGTTTCAATTCTGACAGGACATGGCATTCCTTAAAGCGCACCAACACAGAATCGGCCGCTCTAACGACTCCGACTGTAGAGGATGCGGTAACGAAACGGAGACTATGACGCATTTTCTGTGCCATACTGCTCATCACTCTCGGCGAAAAGACTCAGGCACCTGGGATGCTACTTCCTTGACGAAATGTATCAAGCAAGCGAAAAAGAATGGGAGCGTATTTTGGCTTTTACTAACTCGGCCGGGTGATTGGGTCAGTGAACAGATCTATCTCGTTCACTAGCTACCCACGGCTAGTAATGGGTGGATGAACAATGGGCCTAGCAGTGGCCCAGTTTGGAGAACTCAGGATCTCGCACCATTTAAAAAAAATATGTCTGATAAGAGAAGAAGAAGAATAGTGTTATTATATGATTAACACTAAAGTCTATTGTTTTGGTACAACGAGCTTTTAGGAGGAAAACAAATATTGAACCACCGACCAATTATGTTATAAGAAGAATTCTGAACAATTTTAATACAGACGGAATACCTCATAGAAGGCCTTACAACAGGAATTCATCCGCTAAAAATATTGCGAGAGTAGCAAATGAAATTCATCGGAGTCCGTTCACTTCACAAAGAAAACTTCCTGCATCAAGAAAAATTGTAGAATATGTGGTAAACACAGGATATGTGTATTCCTATATCTCAGTACAGAGACGTTGCCAGAAAAACGAACAAACAATCCAATCCAATGGAGTTGACAAATTCTGACTGGCAATGGTGCACATATGAAGACAACACACCACTTCATGTTATCCATACAAAATGGTGACCACGGCACTGTTTCTTGGTTCTCTCGCAATTAACGGTATATATGATTCTGGGAATGGATGCATTAAGAGAAGCTGGTATGCGGATAATCTAATTTGGTCCCCTCGACCGCCGTGATCTGCCTCGTTGAAAAGAGCATAGACAATTAACACCTTCTCTTAGAGAAAGGTGACAAATATACGGACCTGCCGGCTACGGTGCTATTAATACGTCACCGAAGTAATAAAACAGCCATGTATTTGTAGGAATCCGATCGCTACATTCCATCTAAAAGAACTATCATTGGTACGAGAAAAACGTGGGGGAGGAAAAAAATACCCAACGAATGTTCCTTACATCGAATAGTGGGTGATCAGCTCAAAGACCCCAGCATTAAATTTGAAAAGTATATACCGCGCATATAAAGGATTTGAATAGTCGAGTCGAGATCGTCCCAGCTAACAATCAAAGTAAAACCAGGATACAGAGAAGTACGCTGCAACGACTAAGGAAGTTATCCTTGGTATTACAAATCGTCCGACTACCAGTTCCGGCCAAGCCGACCGTGTGAAGATAACCGATAATCCATCTAAATGAAGAAACTCCATTTTAAAGTTAACCGTGAAGTTTATCCAAGCTACCAAAAGAATTTCTAGAGATAAGACACGGTGTATCGTACAGGTAACCAGGAGTATCACGACGACTAGAACTAGCAGCGACTGCGAGGCAATCGTCCGCCCTCACATAGGGTTCAGATCAGCAACCAGCAGCTGACCGTACCGCTATAGTCAGTCAAGCAAATGTACAACCGAGGATACAAGCCATCCAACTGACCAGTATTTCTATCTAGTATCCGTACGGTAAGCCAGGGAGGATATAAGCTTTTCCTTTCTTTTCCGATTGCAATAGTACGTGGATAATGGAAATCGGATAAAGGAACCCGAATTGGTACGTGGATAACATGGTCACTTCGTTTCCGTTCTGCCTGCAGTAGTACGTCGATAACGTAACCCGAAGTAGAATATAATAACGCAATGTCATTTCCCTTCCTCGAAGTTCTTAGTACTTTCTGTTTTTTTTTAAGTACTCTATATCTTCACTCAAGTCTCCGACTCCCTTTCTCCCTCCTCACTGTGCTTTTCACAAAAATTTCTAATCCTTTTATCTTTATATCCAAAATCCTACAGGAACTGCATCACTTAGGTTTTATTCAAAAATATGTGACAAACACTGCAACCAACTTCTAATGAGATACAATGGAACGTGGTTTCGGCACGAAATTAGTTTCTGGGTTTGAAAGCTATAAATGGCATCATAACAAGATTTTGTGTGAAACTTGTTTGTGTTTTCTTTTTGTTCACAACTTAATGTATTCCTGGAAAAGCTTTGTCTAGGAAAACAAAAACGATATACGAAGGACCTACTTTATTTCTAATTCCAAATTAATTTATCCTTATGAAATGCCTTCTCACACTAAATTGAAAAACAAGTCAATAACGTAACATGATTGTAACTAAAAGCCAACAAATACCACAATTTTCAGAATAAATAATATCTACGGATTGAAGCCCTTCGGAAACTCTGTAAACTTACGTAAAAGTTTCCGCTTTAGTAATAAATTTGTATGAGGCAAAAAGGATTTCATTTCGAGCCGCAAATCTCAGTTGTTTAAGCGATTTAACTAAAAATAACTTTTCCAGTCATTGAGTATTTACTGTCTACAATGAATGCAAAAAGTGGGTACACTTGACAATGTATTACTCCTCTGTGGTAAATTGCACTGTGATGGGGCCGGAACGCGAGCATCGATTAAGTACACAAACTATGGACTAGTGTTTATGGGAGGTATTGATTTTGTTTGAACAATGTTCATTCTGTCGAAGTGTTAATATTGAAATTAAGCTGAAAGGAATGGGCAACTGAAAGAATAGTACCTTTGTTTGAGTTCCACTTTAAAGTGGGAGTTCTTTTCGAAAGAGAATTGAATATGAGTTTCAAATTTGCTGTAATTAAAAAAATGTTAGCTTTTGGTGAAAAACCTAAGATATTTTCCTATAGAGAGTTTTACATGTATTCTAATCATACAAAGATTAAAATTAACATATTGTCAATACAGTTACTGATCCTTAAATTCTTGATTGCAGGCAAGCCAGTAAACAAAATTTGTTGTGCTTATGTTTCAGTACTTGAATTGCAGAGATGATTATTGTAAATAGCCGATGACCTTTTGAAGTACATCTTAACCAAAAATATTTTTAATGAGATATGGAGCTGCGTTACACTTCAGGGTAGGTGATGTGTCTTACAATTTATAGGTGATATAATCAATCGGCATTGTTTTGTTAAGGTGAGTTGCTTCGTTATCTTCTTAGTACGATAAAATTGGCGCGAACTCAATTAAAATTCTATAAAAGTATACAACAGAGTTAAAAAAGGTAAATTTCACGCAAAACACGACCTTTAAAAAAAACGGGCATAATATAAATCGATCGAATTGATTTCACTAATTTTATCCTAATTATGGGCTTCATATTTCTCAAATCCCAAATCATTTTTAATATCCCAAATGCCATGGGCACAGTGTACAACTTTTAAATGAAAAATGAAAATGAAATCTTCGACAAAAGCTTCAAGTGTATAAAGATAAAAAATCCACCTAAGGGGACAACCAGAAATGCACATAAAATCAGTCGAAGGGGAAATTTTTTTCCTGAGATTTAAAGACAAACTCCTGAAATATTTTGCATTATTTAAGTTAAAATACTTAATCTTGGAGAATCCATTGCCATTAATTCTGTGGAGATAGATACATCTTTAACATCCTCTTCAGAAGACGAATTCTATCCATCCAGTCACGAAAGTAAAGAAACTCCGCATGCTACCAATGTGAAAATCGACAAAGGTAACAAATAAAACTCAACATCAGAATATATATAGAATGGAGTATTTAGGTTACGTTACATAAATAAATTTGTCAAAGGTTTAAATAGATTTGTTAACAGTTTTAACTGTTTATTTGTTAAAGGTTTAAATATATTTCTTATTAGTTTAAATTAATTTCGTGAGGGTTTTAATTCATTTGCGGTTGGGTTAAATATATTTGCCAAAAGTTTAAACTTATTTGCTCTTGGATTTAAACTTATTTGCTCTTGGTTTAAATAAACTGCATAATTTAACAAATTTTCAATTAAAATTGAAAACATGAGGATCAACAATTTGACAATATTTTCTACTTAAAAAATGCCCTTAGAAGTCAAAATAATTTTACAAATTTCATTTTTGATTTAATAATATGCAAATGGGGCTTTTTGAATTATTGATTGTGAAAACCGGTAAAGGGCAAATAGTTTTTGGGAAAAAAAGTTCGGACTGTATTTCATTTAATCAGTTATTATATTAATTTCATCGTTTTGGTTTTATTTTTATTTTTATTCTTATGTATCCAAATGAAACGATCAAATTCTGAATTAAATTACTCGCTGTAATTTGCATTACATGCTTCTCTTTAATATATTTCGTATTATTTAAAAAATCCAACAAGGAAATTGATCAATTGATGAAGACGGTAATGAATAATTTCATCGAAGAATAACAAGAGTCACTAGCATCAATGACATAGTAATGTAAATGGAAAGATAGCAAAGATTATTAATAAGAAGATAATGCAGAAGGAAATTTACAATTTCTGCTTCATCGTGTTTATTTCTTAATTTTGAGCTAAAATTCTCATATGGTTATGAATAATGGAACAAAGTATAACGGCAGGAATAATATTTAAATGAAACCTTATTTTTATCCTTACATTTTCATCAATGAATCAATGAAAGAATGTGTTAAAATTCATTGTAGTTAAGAATGTATAGTAGCACTTGTATGTTTATTACTTCATTAATGAAGTAATGAATACATTTCCTAATGAATTTCATTTTGGAATGCATTGTGAATTCATTTTTCTGTAATTGTGTTTTACTGTGAGAGAAAACTCTATAGATTATGTTAGTGTATTTATAGATAGACCTTAATTAGGGGGCCGTGTAATTTTAATTAAATTTTAAATATGATAGATATATACCTTTAAGGTCCAAAAAAGATTATGCTTTTCGGGACGATCCCAGAGTTAAAGAAGGTGGATATAAAACGTTTAGTCGATACAAATTATTATAAAATTTATTTATATGTAGATATATTGCACACCCAATATTTCTATAAAAGCAAAGTACATAAAGATAACGAAATATGCTTTTTTCTTGTTTACAGCACTCAAGCTGTGCAGCAGAAAAAATAAGGACCACTCTATTATATTATTAATTTGCAGAGAATTTTAAAATATGCAAATCTGCGCTGTTTTCTGAATTTCTTTTTTGGGTAAAGAAATTCTTGTTTATTTTGACCTGAGTTGTTTGAATCTCTCCCAAAAGTTCATTAAAATTACATACATGTCTGCTTTAATTAACTTTAAAAATCTACTGACAGAAAACGAAAAGGGCAGGTCTTCTCAAAAACGTACTGCCTGGAGAGATATTTTCAATTTAAAATTTCTTGTTGGGAAAAATTTTTATCTCTTCGGGCTAAATGACTTCTTCAGCATTCGTCTGAAATAAATGGAAAGATATAATTTACTTTCAAAATGATATTTAAATCATAATTCCGGATATTCACCTAAAAGCTATACTTTTTTATTACTATACCCAGATACCCACACACACACAAACATAAATCGTTTGGTAGCAAGAAGTGAACGTACAATTAGTTCACTGTAAGGGGGTATTTCCTAATTAGAATGCATAGCTGTCATCCTTAATCCAAACATTTGTTGTTTATTTTACATCACCTACCCTTCGTTTGGTTGAATTTAATTGAACTCCTCAAAGGTGCTCCACAAACTGAGCTCACGATTTCTGAGTCTGCTTTGTAGGTGGTACGTGTACTCGTACAGTACAAAGAGTCCTGAAAAGAATAAGTAAAAGCTCGGGTCATGTTTATTGCCCACGAAAAACCTCAGCAAGGACTTTAGTTTTTACGATTACCTCACCGACTAAAGAACACGCATGAGTAGTGGAAAAATGCATGGAAAATAGCATCCTTTCCAAAAAGCTTAGAAATGAATCATATAAACACCATCCTGAGGTTATTGAATTTTTCAATTAAAACCGTTCTTCTCCATTCCAACGACCTGATATGCAAATTTAATGAATGGTCTACTAAAATGTTGCAAAATTAGTTGGTATCGCGGGATTGGTAATAAGTCATAACCCGAAGTACGTCTTCATGGAGGAAATATGAGCAGTTTGTACTTAACAGAATTAATGGAGGATGGTATTTGTTACCTGTAATTTTTGCTATATATATATATATGTATATAGAGAACCCAAACCACGCCAGACGGTACTTACGACAGAAATAGCTGAAATTTATGACGATTCATTTCAAATTTCCTTTTCCTATGGTGAACTCATTTTTGGTCGCGTGATATGATTTCTTATGTAACAAGCAGAATTCAAATCGTAATGATCTTGTCATTGTGGTCTAGAATTAAAGTTTAATGCTAATAAGGTAGAAAGTAGACATGAAAACTGGAAATAATAGCGTTGCTTTTGTTTCAACTGATGACAGGGTTTTCACCACACCGATATCGAAGAAAAGCAGAAATTATCTTTTCTTTCCGTTTCCGTTTTAGTGAAATAGGTTTTTGGCGATATCTAGATTTCTGACCTCATGTAAATTTTTAATACCATGGCTTACGACCTGCTGAAATATTGCAGAAATGCCTT
>QYTT01084099.1:687-12300 GCA_006980735.1 Dasypogon diadema
CAGCTTTAACTCCGTACAGAGCACACAGCTTTCCCAACCAGTGCACTCCTTCGCCTTGTGCCCTGCTTCGCCGCACCTAAAACAGAGGTGGGCTCTGTCTGGTCCGCCGCACGCGCCGGCCAAGTGACTGTAGTCGAGGCACCGGAAACATCTCGGGACGTCCACTCTGCGCCGAACCCGGCAACTCACCCACCCGATCTTTATATATTGGGCCTTCAGGAGCCGAGTCGCACCTTTGGTACCGAGTTTGACCACAGCAAACTTCTGCTCCGGACCGTCGAGGTCCCTTATTTCAAGCGTTTCCCTCGGCTCCAAGTTGCGCACTGTTGCACTTTCTCCCAGAACACTCCTGAGGACGTCGCTCAGTGCCGCTTTGTCTCCAGTTTTAGGCCCCAGTTCGATAAGGACCTCGCCGAGCCTCGTCTGGCGGATGGCCTTCACCTCCGTGCCCGTGTCGGTGGGGTTGGCTCCTCTTCTGATCTCTCCGAGCACCTCAGCATAAGATTTGCCTTGGGCCGGCTTGATCAGAAGCGCCTCTGCCTTTGGTTTGGGTGGCCTTCTCCTCCTTTTCTTTCTTTTATTCTTGCCCCTTTGTCCATCGATTTGTTTTGGGGATGCGCTCTTTTGATCGGGGGCTTTCGGGGTGTCGTGCTCTCCGACCTTCTTCTTATCCCTCGTCCTTTTTCTGGGGTTGGTTGGGGGAGGGTCTCGGGGACAAGATGGGGCTTGTTCCCTCTTCTTTTTGCCTGCCTTTTTCATGAGTGGACTGGAGGCAGTCCCCTTATGAGAGGTAATAGGGGTCTCTGACGCCTGTCTTGGCTGGGCGGCAGGTAGCCCTTTGCGAGCTTCCCTGTGCTCGGCTCTCCAGAAGATGATCGCATCGATCAGTTCCTCCATCTGCGCTAGCCAGTTTTTTACCTCCATGGAGATGCCGCGCTGCCTCCCGGCGGCCGCCTTCATAGTGCCAATGATGTCCTGGCACCTGCGCAACATCTCCTCCTCGCTCTCTTTTGCCGGCATAGGATCAGCCTTCTCCGTCTTATTCGCCGGAGTAGAGACCGTCGCCTGGTCCTGCATCCTTCTCTCCCCCGGGTCTTGAGGGGCTGCCGCTGGCTGCTAATTTTCCTGGGGACTGGAGGGCGGTGGGGTTCTTTGAACCTTCGGCCTCCTCACGAAAGGGTTTGCCTCCTCCGTAACACTTGTAGCTTTATACCCCTGGTCGGCCAAGTGGGCACCGACTCGGAGCTGCAGTCGCATGATCTCGACGCCTGCGGGCCTGCTTTCGCACCCTGACCAGCCGCCGGTACTGGGGATCCGACTCCCTGCACCGTTAGTTTTTTCTTCCTCTCCACGCTCATTTTTTGGTTTATTGATTCGGGGTGTCCTTCCCCTAGGACTGCTCTAGGACTGGATTAACGGGTCGCCGCACTGGGCCCCCCACCACGGCAAGGTGGCAGTCCCCGGAGGGGGGAGTAAGTAATATAAGTTCACGTGTTGATATCGCTCTACCTAAGTATCAATTTCAATGCCTTAACAGGTGGTATGCACGGGCAAGGTCGATAGTGCTGAAGACCTTTTTACCTTGGAGCTGATGAGTAAAGTGCTGTATGTGGGGAATAGGGTAGCGAGCAGGCATGTGACCACATTCAGTCTTATAGTCCTCACATGGTCGCCAGTCATCGTTGCCTTTCCTAAACATGTGGAGAGGGCTCGGCCACTCAAGCGATAATAAAAGGCCAATGAAAGTTCCTGTGTAGGTCCAAATTTATTCGTAGAAGCCGCTGTCCATAGGTTGGTATTTCGGTCCCATTAGCTGCATAGAGTACTCCTGATGAAAGTTGGCAGCACTGCCAAACCTCCTGTGGTACCAACAGAGGTTGTGAGGACTATTTGATCGATCTTTGGACCTAAGTTGACTGGATCTGGAACTATACCGACGTGATGAACGTGATCACGTGATGACTTGATGGTCTCGTCTGTGTATTCTCAGCTGCTTGATTTCTGCCTGCAAAGCAGCTACCTGCAGATGAAGCTCTTCAAGGGATGATGTAGCTGTTGATGTATAAGTTGCTGATATTTCAAAGGTTGAAAAAACCTCGGAAATCTTGTCTCCCATCACCGCCAAATTGCTAATGTCTTGGTTAGAATTGCTAGCCAAGACTGTTTGGATCTGCTGAAAAAGTTGTTGCACCCAGAGGACCTTCAAAATGTCATCAGAAACCTGCAGCGAGCTCCTTCATGTGGTTAAGCAGCTGAGTAGGTCTTCTTCCATCTAGTGTGATGTCGGTAAGGAGCTTTCTTGGGTGTTTCTGTTCTGAATCCTAAAATGCCTGTAGAAGTCGTTTCTTCAGAGTTGCATACTTGTTGTCCTCAGCTGGGCTGGTGATAACGTTTCGCACCTCCGACAATATTTCTGCGTCCAGGGAGCCTATTCTCGAATTTCATGTGATTATTTCCTTACACGAAAATAACCAAGTAATATTTCCAAGTGGTGTGTTCATGACGTATTCTCGAGATTGGAGTGGTGCCACTTGGACAGATTTTTCACCACTAGAATATTTCCAAGTGTGGTAAATGTGACAATCTGTCAAACTGTAAGAAAAAAGCTTAAAAATTTAGTGTTTACATTATTGTGTTTAGACAATTAAATTAGATTTGCATATTATATCAACAAATATTGTACAGGAATAAAAATAATAGTGTTCATAAAGATGTCTAGTTTTTTGAATATTGGTTTGCAAGGGCCTAAGCTAGTGTTGAGCAAGCAGAATTGATGGACGTGTCGAGGCAAATGTTTACCAACGCAAAGAATTGCTTCGAATTAAGTGAAGCGCAATTTGTAAAATTGTTTACAGTTACAAAATGTATGGCAGATGAAATTATGGACAAACTTAGTCTTTTTATGGTACAACCGTCACGGTCATCAGCGTTGGATATAGAAACTAAAGTAATGTCCAGTTATTTCAATACTTATTAGGTTTTGGAGTTAATAAGAAGTTATTTTATGTGTATTGAAGATTCTTTTATATTTATATCATATATCAGTCTAAGGCTAATTATACATTTTACGTTTTTTTCTTCAAATTTTAAGTTTATACACGATTTAACAGCTTTGCACAATATGTGCAATAGTCACAATTTACCGGATGTGGAATTAGAAGGGGAAGGCCACGAGGAAACTGACGGCTTACATGCCTCACATAATTTTTACTCAGGAGAGAACAGTTCGAATCAAATTTTGCTTACAGAAGCTAGGCGAATAAGATCTTTTGATTTCTCTTAATGGTAGAATTCTGATCATCTTCAATCATTAATTATCTGCGGAGTTTATTAAATAAAATAAAATATAATATTTTTGAATATCTTTATTTATTAGTTTATCTTCTCTACGTTGCTCCATATGTTTTAATTTAGCTTCCACTAATCTTTGCTTTAATTGCATTTTTTCAAGGACAACTGTTTGTTTTTCCAGAAGCAGTAACTTTTGCCTGTAGTATTCTTTATTTATTTTGTTTTTCTCCGATGCTACAGTTATGATTTCCTGAGAGGTATTCAATGTTGCCTCCAATCTCTTGACGGCGATTCTCGGTCGTTTGTTCTCCACGAAACAAAACACACACGAAACAAATTAGTTTAGATATCATTCATAATGAACCATCTTTTAAAAAAATTCATTTGTACTTACTTTCTGTTTCGTTCGCATTTACGTTTTTGTGTGCCTTTGATCTGTGTTGATGGTTGTGGAGGAGCTGGAGGTGGTTGTGATGTGATGGGACTGAAGTTGATCGCGAAAGGCCTGGATATAGAATTGGAGTTGGTTGCGACAGACTTGTAGCTGGCTATGATGGAAGTAAAATTGGCTGCAACAAATTTCCTTTGTTTTCGGATGATACTCATTTGGTATTACGCATTCTGCCTCTGTGCTATTAAAATCGAACTGCACAACACTTTCTTCGACTCTCACATGTCCTTCTATGGCGGTTGTTCAGATCAAACTTATAATCCGCTCTTCCATCATTGACAATGATGTAGGACACGGTTGTCCTCCTTCAGTGGCTCTTCTGTGATTACTTTCTCGAGCAGCCTTACTTTTTATTGATGATCTTAAGTCCTGCCAAGACTAATAATATTTCGTAAAAGTTTGTTGTATTTACGTAGACACTATAGTTTATATTTTAAAGAGAATTTACTTACTCCAACACAGTCCTTCTTTGGTAGGGCATTCAATATTGTCGTTAAATCACTCCATAACTTCTGGGCGTCCTTATGTGTGAAAGTGGAACTGAATTTTCCACTCTTTAATTGATGATAGTCTTCAACAAAACTAATCAAATTATCTTTTTGAGCTATACTCATATTAACTCTTTTTTGTTTTTCCATTTTAATAAAAGACAAATACTTTTTAATCAATAACTTTAAAAGCCGTCTGCCACTACTTGACGTTTGAATGAAACAAGAGACTTGGAAATCATTTCCAAATGGTTTAACAGTATTTGGAAATTTTCAAGTGAAAAGTCTACGGAAATTTCCGTACACGGATTTTCAGAATACACAAAATGAAAAATCACTTGGAAATGGTGAATTTCTGTACACGTAAATATTCGAGAATAGGCTCGCAGGTTGCCTACCAGTGTAAAATACTTGGTAGCATCTTTTGTGATGCTGCTGCTGTGAAATTGTGCCTCTAGCTGATGGAACCATCGGTCCGGCCTTCTTTTCCAAAAGGGGGGCACACGTACCGCTACTCCGGCGATGCAAAGTTTCGGCTTAACCTCTTGCGGCGGTGTCCGTAGTTGCCATGCCAGGGCACCTTATCACTGGTGGGGGGTTACCTTGGCCAGTCAGTTCGCGTTTTCGATGGGCAAGGAGCACCTTACCACTGGTGGGCGGTTACCTTGGCTAGTTCGCTGTCGTATCTGATGGGCAAGGGGGGTACCTTGGCTAGTCTGCAAGCGTTTGCAATGGGAAGAGGCACTTTATCACTGGGGGGTTGCCTTGGCTAGTCAGCTATCCTTTCGGATGGGCAAGGGGCACCTTACCACTGGTGGGGGGTTACCTGGTCTAGTTCTGCTCGTCAATTTGGAAACTAGTAAGTCATACTAAGCGGCTTTTTGTTTCTCTGTATTGGGTCGAGCCAGAACTGAATTTATTGAGAATATCACAGGTACTTATATACTAAAAAAATCTTATTACGAATTATAAGCTAAATGAAAAAGGTGAAAAAATAGAAAAGAGCACTTAAGGGAACTTCAGTTTCAAAAACTAAAATTTTTTCAGCTTATGAAAATTTAGGAATATTTCCTCGTTTGGGTTTTGCAAAATTGATTTTTGCTCCCATATAAAATTCGTGCTTGTAATTAAAAACAAGCTGATAAAGAGCAAAATTTTTGAAAGCTGTGTTGAGTGTCCATGGCTGAAGAGATTTCCTTACCGTCGAAATCGAAACACTCCACAATAATTTTTTAAATGCTGGCACTTTGCTAGCAATTCCCATCTACAAAAATTTGTGCCTTACTTTAAACAAGTGATAATTTTGGTTTTTGTAAATGAAAAAGGGTTTTTCATATGTGGAGAAAAATGTTGCAATAAAGGCCAATTTACATAGCAGCAACATGTTTTTTTACTGAAAACCTGAACGAGATGGTTTTATTGATTGATGATATGTGTAAAAAAAGGGCAAAGAATGAAGGGGAAAGAAAAATTCTGTTCCAGCGGGGAAATTGACATGTTGTAGTAATGTAAATTGGCCTTTAACTAGTCATACCCAGCAAACAAAGCTTTCAAAGAATTCGACAAGTTGTAGGTTTTGAACATAAAAAAATGATTAGAACAAATATTTTCCCAATTTCTTCTTGACATCTTTCAAAAATCGTCTACGACAACTTTTCTTGAAATCGTGTTCATTCTTTAGAATATTTGACGACTTCTCCCGATTATCCAACGGAAATCGTATCTCTTTCCTCATTAATTTTATCTCGAAGTCTGTCATTCGATTTTGTATTGATTTCTTGCCGATTATCGAAAATTTGTGGAGAGGCTTTTAGATATCCTTGCGCCTGTCAGTTCAACTTAAGGCCATTCCACACCGCAATGTTCGACTTGGTCGTCGGCGTGGTCGTGGGTGTTGCAGCTTAATTCAACGCTCATGTTACTACATAGAAAAGTTCAACGTTGTTTTTGACAGAAGCCATAAGATTTAAACGTCATTTCACATAATTGTATTTCCTTAACCCTTTAACTGTTTAATTTTGTTTCGAAAAACTTTTTCTGCCTGCTTAATTATTTTTCAGCGATGACGAGTATACTCGACGAAAACAGAGTAAAACTTTTTTGCTCTAAAATAAACTGTGACAAAAAATCAAGCGTTGCCTGTTGGGTTTTTAGAAAATTTTAGTTTTTATTCGTTGTTAACAAACATAATTTATTTTATTGATAAAAAATATACATTATAAAGATAAAATTTTGGCATTAAAACAAAAAGTATATAAAACCAAATGAATTTCAAGAAGTTTTATTTAAAAAACCAAAAATTTCGATTAAGAACAATGATAGTTTTTAAAGCAAGGTACAGCACATAATGCTACCTTGCATGTTGGGCACCAATATCTGGATTCTCTTCTAATATTATTTTTCGAGCAGAACGAACATCTACGTGTAGGATTTGATTTTGATTTTGTACTTGGTACAAAGTCAGGAAAATGCTTTCCAAGTAATCGTGAAGGTTTTGTTGAAACAGGGCGACCTAATTGAGACGTATTGGATGAATTATCAGAATATCGTTCAATAGTTTTTTCGTATATTGCAGTAAGAAGTCAATACGTTTTAATTTTCCATTACATTTTTTATATAACAAATAAGAGTTTATACCAATATTATCGAGAAGATGAAGAAAAATTTTTTTATAATATTTTTTTAGCATTTTTCTTGCGTCAGAATATGCAACTATTACGCCGTCACTATTATCTACTCCACCCATTTTCTTATTATAGTCATAAACTGCAGACGGTATTCTTTTTATTTTATTATGTTTTTCGATCTCTATCATACTACCATCATGTATTGTTCTCAGCATCAAAATATCTTTTTTATGTCGTCATTTCATTATCATCAGTTTATTTTTATACCTCTCAATATGTTCTCCTTTCTTTAAAGAAGAGTTTTTTATTTCAGATGGAATTCCAACTTTATTTTTTCTCATTGTGCCAACTAAATCTGTTTGATGAGCACACAGCTTTTCAACAAGGATAACGTTAGTGTACCAGTTATCCACATGCACTCGATATCCAAGGTCTAAAAGTTCATGGGTCAACTCAAGGACAATTCGTGATGAGGTCTGATATTCTGAATAATGAGGACTATACTTAGCGTCCTTTCCAGTATACAAGAGAAAATTCCATATGTATCCGGAATAACTCTCGCATAAGACGAAAATTTTCATCCCAAAGCGACATCTTTTGGAAGGTATATATTGCTTCCAAGATAATCGTCCTTTCCATAGTAGTAAAGATTCATCCACACATATATCTTGTTCTGGTATATATAAAGTTGAACATTTTTCTTTGATATTTTCAAAGAAAGTTTGTATTTTGGCCAGTTTGTTTTTTGGCTGTAAACAATCGAAACGTTCATTATTTTGAAAATGAATAAATTTACATAATAGTATAAATCTATTGACATTCATTACTTTTGCGAAAAAGGCGTCTCTTTTTGAAAAATATATGTTTGTAGGGTTGGTTTCTTAACAATGCCTTGCAAAATCAGTAAAGCGATGAAACATCGCATTTCATTAACAGTCGTTACGAACCATTTTTTTGATCTTGAATATCTTTTCATTTGCGGACGACTTTCCAAAAACTTAGCGGCATATAAATTAGTCTGATCAACTATCATTTTCATTAGGTCATTATCCAAAAATTTTTCCATATAAAATAAAGGGTCGGTTTTGTTACATGAAGGAATATTGAAATGCGTCCCAGGATCAGATAAAAACTCAAAAGGTTCTCGTTCCCACCTGCAGCCGTCCATGTTGAATTTGAATTGTTATTATTTTCTTTTTCCGATTCATTGTATTCTCCATCTTCATCATAGCTTTCTTGAAATTCATCCCAGTCATCTTTAACCTGATCGCTGATTCCCACATCTTCATCACTGCTTTCATCAGAAGACGACAAAATTGTCATGGTTTTTTTGCGTTTTTTTGCGTTTAAACACATATCTCCATCACTGTCATAATAATTCATCTGATAGGGATAATTAAAATTATTTTTTTTACCATTTTATTCTTCAAAGGTATTGAATACTTCCTATTACTTTTCCTGTCAATAAAATTCACAAGATTCTTAGCTTTAGCTCTCTGAACTGTCACACCATACACAATCAACTGAGAAATGCTTACAAAATACTCATTCATTTGAAAAAACCGCTTTGAAGTAGTACTTCCCCCAGAGTTTGTTTTTTCGGCTAATTGCTAAATTGATAAACAAAGTTGCCAGACTAACCGAATATTCTTAAATTTATATTTTTTTAAAAGCTCTTTATTTGCTTTACTTCAAGAAAAAAAAATTATAATTGTTTCATTGATTTATAATACGAATGCAATTTTTTTTATCTTCATGACGAGTATACTCGACATTATGCAAAAAATTGCCGTTTCGCCATGACGAGTATACTCGACATAAACAGTGAAAGGGTTAAAAATCTTATTCTGGTAATTCCTATGCTGTAAATTATATAGGAACTCATCTTCCTTAACTGGTTAGCACGGGCTCGGTCAGGGTGATGTTGTGGGGAAGGGAGGAACCTCGAAGGGTGTCTATATATGGCGTAATTATGGACCATGACACTTACATTATGCCGCCAAGACTATGTAAAAAATGCTGGAGGTACGGTCACGGGGAGAATTACTGCAGAGGTGCGGCCAGATGCGTGAATTGTGGAGGCAAGCGTGAGCAGAGTGATGGATGTGAAATTAGCCCAAAGTATGGAAACTGCGGGGGACCCCGTCGGATGAATGATAGGACCTGCATGGAAAGAGCCAGATAGTGAAGAATGCATGAACTAATGAGCAGGGAAGGAGTAAGCAGAGGTGAAGCCATCAAGGTATTGAAGGGGATGCGGCCGGTGAAACCTAGGGGTTTGCTGGAGTTTAAAGAGCCCGAGTCCGAAGTGGTGACACTCATGAATGGTGAATGTAGCGATGCAGGTCCCTTAACGAAATTACCGGAGAAGAGGCGCAGGCCTGAGAGTGACGCAATTGACAAAATGTGGAAGATCATTGAGGCTTATGAAAAATCCCTCACGGAGGTCTGCCAAATCTTAACAAAAATAACTAACTCGATAAACCCGGAAGTCAGAAAGGCAATAAACGAGGCTTAAAATTCGATAAATAACACGGGCGCTCTAAAAGACTCATGCGAAATTGAAATAAGCTCGATTACTTAGAAATTACTGGAAATTTTACAGTTGAATTGCAACAGCATATATAATAAAGACAAAGGATATGACATCTTGGTTGTATGTGAAACATGAATGAAAAAGAACTTTAAAATAAATTTTCGAGGCTTTATCAAAATTAATTAATGGAGCGCTTTATCAAAATTAATTAAAAGTACACATAACCAAAAAGCGCTCCACGCATTTTGAATTAGTCATTGGACATGAAAGAAGTGATAAGTTTTCTAACAACTACCAGCATATCTATCATCCGTCACATATTGAATAAAAAAATATCTGTTTGCGTTTGCCCTACAATGAAGTTAAAATGTTGGCAAGGGTAACATGCATATATCGTAACAAATAAAAGTTTATTTAATTAAATTATTTTTGAATTTTTAGTGCGTGATAAAAGCGTGTTTTTTAGTTTTTTTTAAACTATATTTTATTTTACACTTTTTAGTCTTAAAATAACTTTAACATGTTTATTACTGATTCAGAATACATTTAAAGTTCGCTTAGTTAGAATTTTTAACAGTTTTATAATTTTACACTCGGAATTGAATATCTCCGGTAAATACTAACCGATTTGCATAATTCTTTTAATTTTTTACTTTCCTAATTTTTTGTGATTTTTTGAGACCACCACCGGGCTGAAATTTTGGACGAAAATTTTAATTGTGCTATTTTGGTATCTATATTTGGGCGGGGGAGGCTGTTTGCATATAATTTGATTAGAGGGTTTCGAGAGGGTTGTAAATACCGAATTTGGTTGAAATCCGTTAATACTTAGGGGGTGAAATTCGATGGAATAGAATTGGGGAAATTTTGATGTAAACTGCCATCTGGCGGATTCGGATGAAACTCTGCGAACTTCCTTGTGGTGGGGGATGAAAGCCACATCCCTTGCCTTTCTACTTCAGTATATTTCATCAAAATCGGGCTATCCATTCCGGGGTTATTAAGAAGTTAGTGAAAAGAGTCACCTCCGGGATGCGAAAAATGAAGACATTTACTTAGGAAAACTCGCGGATTTTTCATGACGTCCTTTCCGGTCGAGTTTGGTATTGTGGCAACACTTTTTACAACATTTGAAAAACCTTTCACTTTTCATTTAGCTTATAATTCGTACTAGAAATTGTAATATAGTATATAAGTACTTGTGATATTCTCAATAAGTTTAGTTCTGTCTCGATCCAGACTTGAGGAACGAAAAGCAGCTTTGCCTGACTTAGTAGTTCCTAAATTGGTGACCCCAAGCAGAACTAGACAAGGCAACTCCCCAACAGCGGTAAGGTGCCCCTTGCCTATCAGCGACGCTAGCAAACAAGCCAAGATAACCCCCACCAGTGGTAAGGTTCTCCTTGCTCATCAGAGACACTTACGAACTTTCCGAGGTAACCCCCCACCAGTGGAAAGGTACCCCTCGCCCATCGGAAACGCCAACTGACTTGCCGTGGTAACCCACCACCAGGGGAAAGGTCCCCCTTGCATCAGAGACGCCAGCGAACTTGCCGAGGTAACCCCCCAACAGTGGAAAGGTACCCCTCGTCCATCGAAACGCCAACTGACTACAAGGTAACACCCTCACCAGTGGTAAGGTGCCTTGTTAGTCAGTACCCAAAGCGAATACGGATGTTGAGTCACCGCCGCAAGAGGTTAAGCCAAAACCTTGCATTGCCGGAGTAGCGGTACGTGTGCCCCCCTTTTGGAAAAGAAGCCCGGACCTGTGGTTCCATCAGCTGGAGGCACAATTTTACATCAACGGTATCACAAAAGATACTACCAAGTATTATACACTGGTAGGCAACCTGGACGCAGAAATACTGCCCAGCTGAAGACAACAAGTATGCAACTCTGAAGAAACGACTTCTACAGGCATTTTAGGATTCAGAACAGAAACGCCCAAGAAAGCTCCTTACCGGCATCACACTAGATGGAAGAAGACCTACTCAGCTGCTTAACCACATGAAGGAGCTCGCTGCAGGTAGCGTTTCTGACGACATTCTGAAGGCCCTCTGGATGCAACAACTTCCTCAGCAGATCCAAGCAGTCTTGGCTAGCAATTCTAACCAAGACATTATCAATCTGGCAGAGATGGCAGACAAAATTTCCGAGGTTTTTTCTACCTCTGAAATATCAGCAAATTACACATCAACAGCTACATCACCCCTTGAAGAG
>QYTT01084102.1:14908-25507 GCA_006980735.1 Dasypogon diadema
AATTTTACATATAATTATAGAGGAGGAGAAAACTACTAACGGAGGAGTCGAGAAACGCATTGAGGCTCATGTTGAAATCATGTGAAACTTTCGTCAAATTTTCCAAATAAGCTTCCTCTAAGTTCCCTGGATTGCTGGAGTCGACCACGATATTAATCCAATTTTTATTGAGGAACATAAAACGTTTTAAGTCAGCGTACAACAGAAGCGATACATGTTTTCAGGTTTTTGGGAATCAGTTCAGGCACATCCTTAGACACTCCTGTTTTTCGAATTTCGAATTTTTAGGAATTTGTTGATTCCTGAGCTCCTAGAGTCGGTAGAGAGCTCGACAGACCTGCCTTTCAGTTGGAGGCGACCTGTTCTACACTACATCTGATTTCAAAAAAGAGGTACCTGTAGAGGATGGGAAATTAGAGACCAGAAATTTTTGGTAATATTGCGGTAGCTAATCATTTGGGCTATTTTCATTGTAGCTTTTCTGTAGTAGCACAAAGAACGCGCGGGTGCAAAATTCAATTTAAATAAGAACCAAGGCCTGTGGTGTGGTAGGTGACGGGATCGTACTGATACCACACTAGGCGTACAATGAAGTAATACCTGTCTAGTAGTGATAAAATATCTGATTACCTCGTCTATGGTGAATTGGATGGTTTGGGTTTCATCGACTGAAGTGGAAGTATCTTATTCATTCATTTTTGAATTTCGGTATTGATAACACGGAATCTTGAGGGACATATTAATATTCATTTGCAACCCAAAAATCATATCGTTCGTTTCAAATAATCGGGTTAATGCGAGTTTGATATTCGACCACTTTCGCAAGTGACAGTAATGGAGTATCCCTTCGGAATTTTCTTAAAATTTAAAAATTTCCGGCAGAATTAAATATAATCGATTCAAGGTCTGACAAAATACTCAACAACGGCAATATGCATGCCCTTTAAATAATTTATGTAAATTATACCAAAGCTACTTGAATTAGAAAAATTTGTGGAAAATGTTTTCATTTATTTTCACCTTTTTTCTTTAAATTCGAAATTACCATTCACATGGAATCTCAAATTTCAAACAGTGAAATACGATATAGTAGAGCAAAAATGCTTGGCCAAGCCTTTCACCCAATTTTCCTCAGATTTTGTTATATCATTCGAAAGTAGGTAGTATTCCTTCAAAAGCACGCTATGAATTTGAATTATGCCTAACAACGGATATGCTTCAAAGTCCAAGCATTAAGCTCCAACCTTCTCATTTGTATGCAATTTTAGTTCCTGTAATAGCTCAGAGCCTCATGCAATCAATAGCATGTTCATAGGCAAATATTTGTCAGCAGTGTCCATGTAGCTATGAATTTTGATTTTGGTCCATTGATTTATGAAGCCACTAAAGTTGCCTGCTACCACATTCTGGGTGAATCAAATTTTCGATTATTTTGTTCGTCCTGTACTGTTCTCTGTTTCACAAGCAATCGGTAAGGATATTATATATATTTGTGGCGTTGCTGGGATCAATTATTATTGCTTAAAGAGTTTGTGCATTTTAAAACCCTTTAACCGAGGAGTATAGTATTAGAAGAATACAACGTAGGATAGAGTAGTGCATTATAGGAAGGTATGCAGAAGTTGATTCTAGACGACATTCTCTGGAATAATAGAAATTACTAATAAACAGTATTCCAAAGAAAAAAAAATACTCCAAGAAATAATAGCCTCTGAAAATGCATAATGCGTTCCTAATTATGTACCATTTACAAGTTAAATATCGACTTGTCCATTAATTTTTAGAAATGTTGTGTTGATCATATATAATGTTGACATGGACAAATATAATATCGGCCTGTTCAAATTAAATATCAGTTTGTACATTTTTGGAGTTTGACTTGGACAAATTGAATGACGAACTGTCCAAATTAAATGTCGTCTTAGACAAATTCAGAAATATCTTGCTGAATTCCGAAGGGGACATTTTTTTTCAGACAGGTCGGCATCTGATTTCGAACAGTGGATTTTATGATAAAGATGGTAAACCCGACAAACAACTTAGCCCCTTGGAGTCGGCGAAGTCTACTGTATCCATTGATATTAGCAGTCTCGTGCAGACTGTTGAACTCTAATGTTGGAGTTGGAGATGATCGTGACTAATATGGACGTACATAAGGACCCAGCATTATTTGATGAAAAAGTGTGGAGAAATACACTAAATATAAATAGAATAATTCTTAACTATACACAAATCTCTAAAAATCTTCACCATACTCAAATCTCTTGAACATACTCAAGTATCTAATTTGAAGCAGGGATAGGATACCAGGATGCATTTTATGTAAAGAGACAGATTGATTTTTACTTCGTGTAAAATTCATTGAAAATTCGCTAGATTTTTCTAATATTCCTAATTTGTATCTTAATCTACCAATTAAGAGCCATAATCTACTAACTGACGTGGATTTCGAAGCAGACAATAGTCGCAACACACAATAAATTTTCCGGGATCTCATGAACCACTGCGTCATCCTTTAAGTCACCGACACGCCTCGAACATATTAACTTAATTTAAATTTTTGGTGACTTCATTTTACGAATCACAAATTTACGTATGCATATGTATCCTACCACATAGCCTCATGTTTGAAATCTAAAAGATATGAAGATAGCACCAGTATAAGAACAATACCTTTAGGAAATCCATTTAAAAACCTTACACATCACTGAGGACAAGTCAAATACAGTACTTGGCAGAAATCTATTTCCATATTTTCCTCTTGATATCACCCATGCATTTTTGCGAAATTCTGTTAAGTATGTTGCATTCCAGGCATCTGAAAGGATTTCTCTGCTATTCATTTTAAATCCATTTCTTCATATGAAACCATCTCTGCTGGAGCTGTTTACATCCCCATTCTTTCTTCGTGCCAGTTTTTCTCCCTTCTCAAGTGCTTATATGTGGTGACTGGTGCGGAAATCATCTTAAATCCTCTTTCTGACATGTATACATGTTTAAAATAGAATTTGAGTATTATATGGAACACGACAGCATTTGTTAAGTGCTCTTCTAGGGATTTTTTGGTTTTTCCATTTTTTTTTTAAATTAAATATTGTTAAAAGGATGCAGAATCAAATATGTGCAGAATGCAATATTGCTCTGAAATAGCTCAGATTTTCTTTTGGAATTTACAAGAGTCGCAATATTAAATATTTTATCGAAATAGGTTTTAAAAATAAATATCTCTACTCAAATAGATATTTATACCGTTTCCAGAACAGAAGAAATGCCTGGACTTTAGATCTTTCGAAGTTCTCCAGTTTTCCTGGGTTTTCAATGTAGTGGAATAGTAGGAGTAATTATTATTAATGTTTCTGAATTAACCACATCAAAAACCGCAAACCTTTACTTCGGTCCAGGGTAGGAGATAGGATCATAGTTTGGGCTTTTTCGCTAAAGTAGTCATAACATTCAGTTTCGGAATTAATCTTATTTCCCTGTCGTGGTCCTGTTTTTGAAGTGTAATTAATGAAGATGAAACTGTGATACACGAGGCACGTGTGCATTCTTATCGGAGTTTACTTTTATGTTCAGCTCAGGCTCTTCTATTGAATTGTCAAAGAATCCTGAAAGGAGCATAATTTCTCATCGATTCCTTCCCTTTAATTTCTTCATTAGCCCAAGACACCAGGATTTAGTAACCTTTAATTCTGCCTCTGAAGTTTTAAATTACCAGAATTCATTCGTAATTCCATTTTGAAAAGTAATTTTGATGTGAATTCGAAAGTCCCTCTAAACTCCGAACCTTTTTTTAAAAGAAATTAGACAACAGTGACGAAAATTCTAAATTAAGGTGCCTTTGAATGTGATTTGAAAACCCGCAATTTTAATTTACTACATTATTTAGGCAATTTTGCAGTAAAAAGCATTTTGTTTATTTTCTCAACTACCCCTGTATCTTTTTGGATTACTTATTCACCACATGTCACTTGCATCGTGTTTTACTTTTAAACATCGCCTCCCCCTAAAATTTGACATGAATTTAAGCAAACAAAAATAAATTGCAAGCGGTAGTCGGCTTATTATGTAAATAAAATTCAACTTTGGAAGCTGAATGTGCACTCAAAGACACGGTCTTGAGCAACCCTAGTGGCAATGATTTTCTGCACCACGAGAGAAGCACTCTATAATTAAGCAAAGTTACCCCAAGTTCAGGGCGAACACTCTGCAAGTTTCAATTTTCTAACTTTTTTTTTCAATTCGGTCTTCTTTGGGCTTGGCGGGGGTAGGCAGTTCAATAGAATTGAGATGAGTGCTCCATGTCAACATCCCTTCTAGGCCTATTGTTGCGTAATCTCGTTAGCATCGTTTTTTGTCAGCTTAAGTGGTTGAAAAAGGGAGTTGACATCCGTCACGCATTCCGCCTCTTTTAGGCAAGGAAACTTTTCTGGTAATTGAAGCCAACTGTCACAGCTGCTTTAAACGATGGGTCGCCCAGGGCAAGACGGTATGCAGATTTCCTGCAGTAGTCTTATTTTATAAAAGGCGGATAGTGATACTAAGAGGGATAACCAGACCGTTTTAGAGTGAAAGGGTGCATTTCAATGTACCGTGAAAATTAAATGAGCTCCCGGTACGGAAGACATACGAAGTGAATTAGTCGGGATGATTGAGAGCAATTTTTTTCTTTTTTATAAAGCATATCTATGATGATATGCTGGTCTGTGTTGCTCCTTTTAATGATTTTTATCTCATGGATAAATCTTTGTATAGAAAAAGTGATTAATTCGCCCCTAATAAAAAAAAACTTTATAGGAAATCAGCGGAAATGCAGGGATGTAGATTTATTCAAGCTTTGAAGTAGGAAAAACACTGCTACAAGCATAGGTATCTACTACAATTGAGGGAATGACTTTTCCTGGCATTTTGAACGACGGCAAAGAAATTTTTCCCGAGAATTAGACAATTTTCACTAGAGGTTTTTTATTTTTTGGAACTTTTCATAAACAAAGTTTACTGAGCTGTTCCAGAGTAGATTTCTGAAATCAAATTTTTTTACGAACTAAACATGAACCAAAGTAGTTTTTCTGGTACTAATTCATTTTTTTATAATATGCATATTTTTTTCCGAGCAGAGCTAAAAAAATTCTAACAAGTTGAAGTGCTACAGACAAATTTTATCTGCAAAATGGTCTTGTTTCGGTCGACACGATAAATCGGCCTCTCGCAGCTGAACAATTGGCTCATCTTCAAGACGCTGTCATGGACGAGACGATCGGACGAGCAGAGGAGTATATTAAACCGGTGTTTGAGGGATGCTATCCTCGAACTAAATGGCTCCTACTGATCTGCTCGGATGAGGCGATCGCATGTTGGATAAGGAGGCACTTCGAGTGTTAGGATAAGAAGTGCTCTTGATACTCTGCCCGTAACTTCATTATCGGTTGCGACGCGAATCCACTCCACATCGTATGGGGCATCCTATCAGAACATATTGTAATCTGGCGAGTCTCAGATGAAGCGTCCTTGTCGAATCGTCAGTATGTCAGACGGTATGGTCTGAGCTCATATCTAATAGCTTCAATCCCAGAAGGACGGATTGGGGCACCTACCGAGCCTTGGTGTTACTCGAAAACAGACCAGATAATGACCACCACACCACATGGTGTCCTTTTACCACGACAGGACCATTGCAGCTCCATCCAAAAGAGTACGAAAGGTGCCCTGGTGGAATAGATAAACTATTAACCTAAGATAGAGCAGAGGTAGACGATCGCTAGGCAATTGGCCTTACTCCGCCACATATTTTCATTTGAAAATCGGCTACAATAAGTACACTTAGGATGTAACTTACGTACAAAAAATTGTCACCTCAGAAGGATCTTCTTGTAGGAAATCTTAATTGCCGGGGAAATCAAATCCTCTTCGGTAATAGATCTTGCTTTCAGTAGGAAAGTGGATAGTCTTTTGCACTAATAGAATTTAATAATAATTGTAATAATAGCACATTCTTGGTATTTGGGTACTCCGATGACAATTGCAGACTTTTCACGATCAGCTTATCCAACGCATCCATATCGCTCTTGGTACGGTTGCAGTATCCAGTAGTCTCAAATTTTTTCTTGTTATCTGATATTCGATGTAGCCTAGACAACATTATGGCGGTTTTGTTTCTTTTTAGTACATATGAACACATCATTATAAGTATTGCCAGAAAATCCAAATAGTGTAGGAAAAACTTCTCGAGACATATTGGGAAAATATGGTTTATTTTTTAGAGTTTCCATAATGTTAGATTGGCAGCCCTAAAAAACGGAAGATCCTCAAACAAGTTGTCGCACGTGATATTTCGTCCACTGTTTTTATATTTGGTCTACATATCTCGAACCACCCTCTGTCTTTGTTTACTTTTTGTGTGGTACCTTCTTTTCCTTTGTAAATTTTACTTCGAAGCGGATATGAAGAACAACTGCCACAGGCCGATCAGATTTTAATTCTATACTTCGCAGGATCTAAGAGAATATACTGTGTAAAACACAGCTTTTCAGATGATAGTAGTATTGATTTTTTGTACGACTTTAAGTCAATTGCAGGCAGAAAAATACACCTGTGTAATCCAGATGAGCGCAATCCTCTAATATAATATTATAAATTGGAAGTCCATAGGATCACCAGTGATAAAGTGGTGCATACAAATCCCTTGTGCTTTACACAAAGGCACAGGTTCAATACCAGGATTTAGCTTTATACTTACTTTGAAAGGTTCAATGAAAAGGTCAATTCGGACTGAGATTAAAGAAGAGAATCGCCGAGACACAATTTTATCGCAACATTACACTCTATGCTAGCCGGTTCAGTTCACTCAATACCAAATTTTACCATAAATTGAAAATTTTCTCTTAAAATCCAATAAAATGAAATCTCTGTGTGCCTGGGAGACCTAAAAACACAATCTACGTAAAAGCTCTATAGTCCTGAGTTCTGATTACAATCTGTTTCGGAACCCCCAACTGTTGCTATCTGTATTGTCGCTGAAAGTGTCCTGTTTTATTTCGTGGAAACTCAGTATTGATCGATTTAAGGAACACAATAGCGTGGCGTCATTTACAATCGACACATGAACTCATTATTAATTAGCATTGATAGGCTTGGGGGCTGCTTATCAGCCATTTACACGCCATTGCCTGCCGCATCGTAATCGAATACCTATCACTATTGTTGTGGGTATATAATATTCCCCTCGTTGTACAGGCGCGACGAACGCTTTTCGGTGTGTTATTGAGAGTCAATCAATTAAACACGGAGGGCAGAGTCTGTTTCGTACGTAATGCGGCAAAAATTTCAATGACAGTGAAAATTTGAATACCACCAGAAATTAATGACAATCAATCTCAGCCGTTTTGTTGACTCGCGAACAGAATCTTATCTCGTGGTCACAGTAATGAGTAAACACTCCGAACGAGCTATGTCAGGAATTTGTTTAAAGATAAGTGTGTAATTTTGGTGAACGAAAGGAAATTTGACTATTCATCAATTTGTTGCATGTCGCAGAATCATTAATCAGAACCAGAAGTCCTGGAGGTGTTGGCCCGCATTGTTGTAGTCAATTTTGTTGACGTTATTTGCTCTAATTGATATTAACACCTAATACCAGTCTTTTTTAAAAGTAGGATATAATCGGGTCTAGTTTAGAAACTATCACTTTGGCGTGGACGTTATCTTTAAACGGGCTCTGCCCCAGTTGGGTACTCATCAGATGAACGTTTTCATAGCGTAATTTTCTAATGTCATAATAGCTCCCCTGAAATTATATCAGGAAAATTTTACTATATTTTATCATCACCCTATTTCTTATTTTATTAATAGAGCATCTGAGCATCCCCACTTTATGTGCTTTACACTGACGACACATAATATTCTGGATATTGCGGCAGTAAAACTAATAATCGCATGGAGGTCTGGAGAGAGCTCTTAAAGGAAATGCGGCATTTACACTGTCTTAAGAACAATTTAGGAAATTGTTGGCCCTTAAGAGCGGGAAATTTTAACAGATTTAATGTGCTATATATCATGATAATGCTTAACATTAACAAGGCTTCTTGGTACAGGAAGATATTGCTTCTGGATATATTGAAAAATAAAATTAATGAGTCTTGTTTACTGGGCGGTAATAAATAAAAAGTAGGTAATACATTGGTTATATGGTCAGGGTTTACTGATAGCAAAATAAAAAGTTTTTAAAGAGGTTTTATTGATTGCAAATTATAAACCTTCGAATTTATAAAAATATTTGTTAAAAATAGAACAGATCTCAAGTAAAACAGAGGAATTAAGAGCCCTGATGTTTACATGTTACGTGAATACGATTACGATGAGTCGAGTTATCGTGATTGCAGATTAATAGTATTAATTAGAAAGGGAATCATTTTAAATAATTAATGACTAATGAAATGTAATTGTAATCATGATTACATGATTACATTTTTAGATTACTTAAGGACATAAAATTTCAAGTCAATCACTAACAGATGCAACTTGTTCTATGCCTTTTCAGGGTCAAAAAGAGCGAAAAGGGTTTTCTTCGGGAAATTTAATTTTTGTAAGTTAGATAGGACTTCGAAAATAGAATCAGTTTTCACCTCTAGAACGAGGAAGGTCCTTTTTTTGGATCAAAAAGAACGAAAATGTTGCTCATCAGAAAACGCAAAAATTCCATGTCAGGAGTTCGAAAATATGATCGTTTTGTTCCTCCAAGACGGAGAGGGACTCAAAAAGGACGAAAAAGATGCTATGTACAAAACGTAAGCTCTTCAAGTCAGGAGTTTGAAAATACTGCCTTTTTCACCTCCAGCTCTGAGGCTGAAAAAGTCAATAATGTCTTAAAAATTGTAATCGTATTTCATGTGATTGCAGATTACTTGGTATAATCATGATTAATGATTACTGGGGTAATCATCATTGAAAGTAATTATAATTAATGTAATCATGATTATTAATCTGATTACAAAAGTAGTTGATTACGTCCAACACTGGCTCCAAGCAAAGTAGATTACTTGCTTTCATATTTGTCTCCCAGTTTTGGTCTCGCTAAGTTTTATATTTACATATAAGAATTATAACTTATAGGGAAATATGAGTATTACTCGGGTTCCAAGATTAGTCTTGTGAAGTTAATGATTACAGTTGAAAATATTCAGAAAGAAAATGTTTCTAATTGAGTGATTTTAAAATAAGAGTTAAACCCGTCGAAATCTTCAATGTAAATAAATAACATACAGCTCTCGAGTGTTTCTCTTCACATCGTCGAACTATCGCGTACGAGGTTTTACATATTTCCCAAGTGTATCCTGTGGGAAAACCTAATGGTGTCCTTTAGTTGTCGCCACGTGCTCCAACCATCTCAGTCAGTCAGATTTTAGGAGATTAACTATACTAGAAATCCCGAGTGTGCGGGGAAGGACACAATTCTAGCAGCTGAATTCAGAAAAACGCTAAAGGAAAAGAACATAGTATACTTTAGAAAAGTCAATTGCCAATTGCCCTGAATTACAGCATCCAGAAAGTTACATATAATACTAAACTTACTTGAAATATATAAAAAAAGAGATTTAAAAAAAGGCCAGAGAAGCTATGGTTAACAGGAGGTAATGGGTGAAAGAAATAACAGACCGATACATCAACCTTAAAGAACCTCTGGCCGGGATATGCAAAGAAGATTATGCTCACGAATGCAATAAAAAACACGGAGCGGACCGCAATATTCTAAGAGATCCTGAACGAATCTACAAAATTATTAAACATCCCTTTCTTCAAACACGATGAGCAAAATTTTAGTAAGAAATTCATTAGTAGTAGGTTGTACTGAATGAACAAAAAACTGTATTGCATAATCTGACCTCTCATTACAAACACATATACAAATAAAATAGAAGGAAATTCATATTTTGCCGTTGTAGATATATTTCCGGTTTCTAAGGACCTTCCGAAGGACCAGCTTATAATTGCTTGGATAGTTAGAAAAAGTTATCTTTTCGTTGTCGAGAAATAAATATCAAATTTGAAATTTTCGAAGTTGGAACTTAAAACGTATTGCGGATCAGGTTGAAGAAGAAAAAGTTGTAAAAGTTTTTGTGTATTGTAAATTGTGTATAGGTATAAATTATGTATAAGTGTAAAATATTAACAGCCAGAACTATTCTGCTAGTAAAATGCGACACGATTTATAAGGAAAGATATCTGTAAATTATACGAAGATCGAAGGGACATGTGTTGATGGAAAGTTAGCCACTTTTTCGAAAACAATAACACATCAAAAGCTATTTAAAATATTCTTTTTTAAGGATTTTATTAGGAATGGGATTGATTATATTTAATTATTTTTAAGTCCTCTATCTATTTCTGTCACATGTTTTAATTACAATTTGTGAGCTGAATATTTCGTAGTATACATGAATTCTCATGTGATTTTTTAATATCTGCACGTTTATGTTTTGGGTTTATTAACCCTTTTCATAGCATGAGGGAAAGAATATCAGCGAAGGATTGTCTACAATCTGCTTAAACGCATTTCCATGTTATATTTTGCTTGCATAAATCTTTAGAAATTTCGTATTCTAT
>QYTT01084107.1:0-13288 GCA_006980735.1 Dasypogon diadema
CTTAAAGGCGCTATTCCGTTTATGTCGGACAAAATCTCTGTTTCTTCCCTTATGGGCGATCTCCTTTCACGTCCAAATAATGATTTCTTCCTCTCAGACAGTTTTGGAGTTGGTGTCCGTTGCGGACGAATTTTTTTATTAGTCGGTGTTTCCATCTGAAAATATATTAAGTGGTTTTTAAGAAAACATATTAGTTGCAGTAAAATTGATAAGTTAATCTTGAAGCAGGAAATGGTAAGTTTGATTTATTTTATCTGTAGTATTGTATGGTAAAAATAATGAATGGTGGAGAAATATATTATACGCGGAACTTTATATATCTAACGAGCAATTAGTTAGACCGAACGGAACCAATTGTTGTAAGCAATGTATACGGAACTAGAAACGTACCTGAATCATTACCCCATTTGATAATATCCCAAACTTAAAAGAAAAGGATCCCAAATGAAACAGGTAACTACAGAAGCATATTTTTTCTGAATACAATATTGAAAACTTGCGTCATCCTTTTAGTCAACAGGTTTGAGAAATGGCAGTAGCTAAGTCGCATAATGAGTGAATCGCAAGCCAAATTCAGAAGGCGATAAATGCTATTCTACAACCTACACAACTTGAATGTTTTGGCTGACTTGGTTGATATACTGCGAAGGCTATATATATATATACACGGTGTCCCAGTTAATGTGACCGATCGGGAGTCTAGTGACAGGTCTTCATGAGACAAACAAAAGGGCTGTGTCCACTTCGTTTCGAGGCCGACCTTGTTTTACGTCCACTTCTATGAACAATAACAAAGAAGATCCCTAAATCAAGAAAAAAAGTGATAGATTTGTATCAGTTGTATATGGGTAAGAAATCAGGGCCCTTATTTCTGAATACAAATTCGAATGCAATTAAAGCAAATTCAAACATTTCCCATTTAAGAAAACGAATCCAAAAATCCTCTTTAAATTCGGATTCGTTCTTAGTAAATTTGACAATGTGAATTCGAATAATATTGGTATAACTCACTTGGATTATGTGCACATTATCTGCATTAAAAAAAGAAAATGTGTTTCTTATGTTTTGGAGTGCTGGAGCAGTTCAAATTGCTAGTTTCCTTTATTAAAACAGATCCCTGATTTGGCCAAAGGATATAAAACAACGGCACAGGCGAATTTGCAAGGGTTGGAGAAAGATCTGCGCCGATTTCAAATTTAATATAAAAAAGAAACTGCAAACAAAAAAAAAGAACGCTAATGCGAACCAAATGAAACAATGTCTTTTACCCTTTTTTGAAGAAAACGGAATATCGCTTTTGGCTATGCGCAAGGGAATTCCAAAAGTACTTTTGTTCCACTTGGGAACACTGCCTTGGAATTATTAGAGTTATCTGAGATCGCAGACAAACCAACTTCAGCTTTTGATGTTGTGTTACCTTTAGAAGAACAATCTTGATCTTTTGGAGAGAAGAAGTCGGTCTCGTAAAAGACCAATTTCCTAAAGAAAAAAAAAATAAACTGTGAATTTTACAAAGCTGTCCTAGATCCTAGTTTTCAGCGACAGCAGTAAGGAGAATCAGTGCCTTTTAACGAGAATAGCTCGAGAAAACGAGACAGGCAATGGACTTGAACAACTTGCTTTAAAAGAAAACTTAGTTAAGAAGTGCAAATATGGAAGAAAATAAAAGATTGAACCCTGCAAAAGAAAACTTGAAATACTCAGCTGTTAGAGATAAAACAAAAGAGCTTAAAACAAAAAACAATATTGAAACAACAAATCCATGTTGACGCAATAAGTGCCTGAACCCAGGGCAATCATTTCTTGCATTTCTTCCAAAGAAGGGGAATGCCACAATGGTACAGCATGGTCAAAGAATTGACATTTTGGTTACCAACAAATTAAAGCGAGGAGAACAAAGTGCGCAAATTTTGCGGCATCGCCCCGGAGAACCAGTGCCGGAAGCAGCGAAGGTCACACAAAGTACCAGAAAGATCATGTCAACAGTTTTCTGGGATACTGAATGTATTCTTCTGGTAGATTTCAAGGAATGTAAAACCATTGTAAATGCCACATATTATGCTGAACTTCTACGAAATCTACGTAAAGTCATTGTTGAGAAAAGGAGAGGAAAACTGCCCCGAAAAGTACTGCTCTTAAACGATAATGTGCCTGTAAACACTGCTGCTATTTCAAAGACTGCTGTTTAGGAATGCGGCTTCAAGGAATTGGATCAACTGCATTACAATCCAAACTGGACCCCAAATGATTACTTTTTATTTGCCAGACTAAAATCAGATTTGTGGGGAAGTTTAACTCTG
Source organism: Dasypogon diadema (assembly GCA_006980735.1). Lineage (NCBI taxonomy): Eukaryota > Metazoa > Arthropoda > Insecta > Diptera > Asilidae > Dasypogon > Dasypogon diadema. The sequence continues at coordinate 2,301 of QYTT01084107.1, forward strand.
ACGAAGAAATCCATGAGGACGTTAGGCAGCATATTGAAGACAAAATACTGACCAAGTCCGTCCATAACTGGTATTTGTTGCCGGGCCCCCGACCCACCCTCTTGGCGGTAAGCCACAGGGTTCTCTCTGGGCATGGGAATTCGCTGGATATAGCGTATAGAACGGGGATCGAAGTATCTGGAAAGAGCCTAAGACGGCGCCTGAGATATCCATTAGTCAGAACCTCCAGTCTCTGCATCACCGAAGTACCTGATGAGACCTCGGAATACAGACAATCCGACTCTCGGGCGGAAATTTGATTTAATGTTGTTTGTCATTTTGAAAACATTGATTCTCTTCCTGCATTCGTTTAAGTTTTCCTCTATGAGTGTTCTCATTCATATTGGCTTTCATCAATTTACCCAAGACCTTCAGACATTGCACACTTAGATTTCGTTATTTTGCTTTGTCTAGGGCAAACAAATTTCAATGGTTATTAATTTTGCATTTTAAATTTGTATATCTTGAAGCATTTTTTTAGCTTTTTGCACTTAGCATTAAGCCAAATGTGATTGGAAGTTAGTAATAGTAATATTAAATTCTAAACAAGGCAATTCAAATTAAATTTTATCAAGACAGGCATTTGGCTTAGCACCGTGCGACAATGAGCTCAGCGGATCATATTTCCCTGATCGAAAATGAAGAATTTTAATGGGATTCTTAGAAATTGGATTCCACTTGTGAGTTCATATACAGAACAGGTTCTTTAATTATATTTACAAAAATTGATGCAAATTATATTCCCTAAAAATAGAAAACAGAATTTTAACACCCTGAGAAGTTACCATTTAAAAACTTTGAAATCTTCAATGACTCTACAAAACCAACAAATGCTAATGTAATATCCATTACCATACGTATTAATATAATAATATCGCGTTCACTCACAATTTATTGGAGCATAATTTTAATCTCAGATCAGATTTAATTCACTACACGGTTCTAAAAGAAATACTTCCACTTTCCTGTGAAATTTCACGAAAAAATGTTAATCCCGCACTAGCACTATAGATTTTATGTCACATTATATATAATTTGCATATAAAATCCCTTATTATTCCCCAAATATTCATGAAATTTCAATGTGAGAAGTCCACTGACAAAAAACAAATTCCCGCACTTTTCCAAACTGTCACTTGAATGCGGAAATGGCGCCAACGTAAATACAATATCCATATAAAATATTCGATTGTGGTAACACCAAAAATATCTGGAAAGCAAACCGAACATATGTTATTTTGATGCTTTTAATGATATGTAGATGGCAGGATCATCAATAATTTTTGGTGAAGAACTAGAAAAAAATATTCAAGCGAAATGAATTGCCATTCGAAAAAATTATTTTTCAAAACAAATATTTACAGAGTTTGCAATATTTGAATACTCGCATTCTACTTTTTATTATTGTGATGTACAGTTCTCCAAAAAATCTTGGATTCTGTCGGTTTTAGTAAATTTTCACAAAAAAATTGTTAGCTACAGTTGTGACTTATTTAATGAAAGTTTATTTATATCTTTTAGTTGTTAAACAGTGTTTTGAAAAATGTTTGAATATAAGAGAAAAATCAGCATCAGGGAAAGAAAAATAATAATTGGTCTACACACGAAAAATGCCACTAATATAGAGAAATAGAGAAAGAGTATTAGCAGAAGGTTTTCTACAATTTAAATAAAATTTAAGAAGATAAAAGCTCTTAAAAATAAGCCAATAAGCCAATTTAGCCTCAGAACTTGAGCGAAATTTCAATACAAATATATAATATTAAGCAATACCTACGCAACATACTTTACAGCACAAATTTACGTGGAAGGACAAACATAAGAAAATCATACTCTTAAAAAATTTTTAAAAAGTTTTGCCTTTGGGAAATATAGCGTTATAAACTTGCAGAGTTTTGGCGAAAAGTATTTTTTAAAAAGTAGGTATATATAATATATTCTCATCAGACGGCCACCATTCCGCGTTGAGTAAACCCAAAAATCCAAAAAATGTAATTCAGATAATTACATATTCTAACATTATAACGATCCCAAGCATACGCCTTGATATGTACGAATATGGGTCCTTCCATCAAGGCCAGGCTTCTGTTTTAAGGGGTCCGGATGCAAGAAATATTATGGGCCTCCAAAGTGCTAATTTATGCTGTCGACACCAATATCAATAATATTAGTGACTGTGCTTCCGTTCACAAAGACCTGAACATTTTTTATTCTTGGTGTAGACGTAATGACTTGGAACTTAACATAAATAAGTGTGAGGTCATGTCGTTCCTTAGAAGACGCGACGCTATCACTTATGACTACACATTCCTTGCAGACAATATTCCTCGAGTGCAATCGATTAATGACGTCGGCGTAAAGATTGATTCTATGCTTGACTTTGTTTCCCATATTAATTGCATTTCTTCTAGGGGTAATTCCATGCTGGCTTTAATCTGGCGCTGATCTAGGGAATTCTCTGATCGTGGGGTTTTCTTAAAATTATATAACTCGTTCTTCCCAGGTATGAAATTCTTCCTACGCTGTCCATATCGATCGCACTGATTCTGTTCAAAGCAATTTCTTTCGATTTACACTTAGGGATCCGCCATGGATCAATCCTTTGATTCTTCCACCATATCGCGAGCGGCTTAATCTTCTTGGTATGTCTTCCTTGGAAAAGCGACAGCTGATATAGTTTTTATACACTAGCTCCTGAATTTCCATATTGACTCTCCTTGGCTTGGTGCTGGAGTGTCCTTCAGGTCCAATAGTAACAAGTTGAGGGGTGTTTCCTTGTTCCATTGTCGATACAAAATTGAATCGAATTATATGGCTTGACCCCAGTCTGTCTCTTCTGATGAAGTTATAGAAGCTTGAAAAATTACTGCACAAGCAAACGCCGCGGTATATTTTTAAGAATAAATATCTGTCAAAATGGCAGTCTGATTTTATTCTGACCATGACTGTGAGACGACCTTATTAAATGTTTCCACAGATATTCGACTCAATTTGTATAAGTATTTCGTGACAACACTGGCTTTGCTTGATTTCACCAAAGCCAATCATGACCTTCTCCTGTCAAAGCTCCGAAAAATTTACCGCTTTTCTAACCCTGCCATAAAAGCAAGCAAGAAATTCCTATCCGGTCCATCACAGCGAGTGACGATTGGTGATGTTAGATCTAATTCGATCAGAATCTTAAGGGGCGTTCCTGAGAGTTCAATTCTGGGACCCCCTACTATTTTGCTTATTAATTAAAAATCTTCCCGATATCGACTATTATATCCTATTACTATATATTCTATTACTATTACATTCACTTCTATGCAGATGGTGTGCAAGTATACCCTTCTAGACCAATCGGAATGTTGGACGACTGTGTTTCCAAATTCAATAACGATCTAGTGAACATACACTTATGGGCGAAAATAATCAACCTTTGCTAAATCCATCAAAATCAACTTGCAAGGGTGATTTTGGTGATCTTAACGCATCCAATCTTCAAAGTGTTTTTTTAAATGACTAAATTTTACCCTGGGTAACAAAGTTGAAGAGCTTGGGAAGAATTTTTTATGGAAGAGGGGATGCTGGGAACATGTAAAACTATTCATTAGAAAGAATCTACGGTGGACTTCGACAGTTACAATTTTCAAGTAACTTACTCTTTGTGGAATTGAAACTAAAACTTGTCAGAACTTTATTGTTGCCTCATTTACATTCTGCCGAACAATAGCTGTGTTTTTTTGCATCTGATCCGGATCATTGAAAATTTTGAATAAGTTGACCTCTTAAAGACAGGCAAATAATCAGCGATTTTGAAACCTAAAAAAATTCATCAGATTGCCATGAGATTGAACAATTCAAAACCTCAAAACGTGATATTTTCTAGGTTCTATTTTGACATTTCCTACGGGTCAAAATCATGGCAATTTGATTAATTTTTCAGACTCTGAAAATATCAACTACTTATACGCAGTTTAGGGGTCAATTTAATTCAAAATTCTCAATGATCCGGATCAGATGCAAAAAAACACAGCTATTATAACCGGTACTTGATTTCACTTAATTTGTGAACAGTACAGCCACCTTGGTTTTGTAAACTTGTAAATTTAAATTTGTTTTATACAGTTTAAAAGATGGTAATCTTGTATATACAAATCCGAAATAAATAGTATGGTTACCATAACAACAATTGTGGTGTGTTCGTTGTATTGCCAAACCGTATTTACAGTGTGAAATTCAGGTCGAGTTTTTTAAATGAAATTGATCTTAATCCGTTAAAAAATTTCCCTTCTGTTTTTCATTTTCAATTCTTTTTTCTATTTTTTCCTTCTTTTGGGTCCCCTGCACATGCCGGGGACCCTGCCTTTCATATTGTACTCCTGAGATACCTAATACTGCATCGGATTTAATCTAATATTAACCTCATAGAGTATTTACGAAAACATAAAATATCGAACAATATAAAATTGAAAAATGCGCTGTTATTAGAATGGAGCACTATTAATTTTGAAATTTGTAAAAAGCTTAAATGGACAGAAAACCCATATATTAGTATCACATCAAAGGAAATTGGTAAAATATTAAAGACTAGAAATATAATGCCAGCTTACAGCACTAATAATACTCTTCGGAAAATGATCAGTTTTTTAAGTGGGAACAACAGGGTGGAAGATGGGAACCACCGATTTTCTTTTTTTTATAGTATTCGTAAGTATGTATTTTTTAGAATATTATCCTAAAATATTATGTAAAAGTTCGTAAAAATGACGAAGTTACAGCATATTTTCTCTTGACGCGCACGAGGCTAAAATCTATCAGGATGATGCATTGTCGGCAAACAAATGATTTCTATGAAGGGATATTATTTGAAAGGATAAATTGAATTGTAAACTGGCCCTTTATTGTATTGGTAACACTGAAGATGCTTTTTAGGTTAGTTTTCGTTCATTCGTAACGGTAACGAATAGTGTCTGGTGGTTTTAGCTTAGCGCATCTTGTTGGGTTTGTTTTTGAAACGACATTTTTTTTTTAACTGGTTTTCCTGTTTTCTCCGCCAATTAAAATCGAACCGTCTATTTCTTTAGATCTACTTAAACTACATAAAATTCTCTTCAGTTAAGCGTACGGAAAATTTTTTCTATTGGAATTCACTATTTTTTGGTCCTTTTGAAAAAAAATTCAGCGATTTTTCGAACATTTTTTTAAAAATTCCACAATTATTTTTTCATTTTTTTTTTAATGGGTACGCTTAACTGAAGCTACACCAATAAGCTTTCAAAGAGCGTTTTGTTTTTGTTTTTCAGCCCACTACAAAGAAAGTTACATGGAAAACCAGGAACGAGCGTTCTTCGTAAAGCGCTATGCAGCGACATCTGTCACGCTATTATAAACTAAAAATTTTGGAATAAAAACATTCGTAAAAATAGCTCAAAGTATGCTCTTTTCAACCCGCTATTTAGTAACATTCATGCTATGTTTGTATAAGTAAAAAAAACTCCGGAAATCAACTCAATTTATGAAACATTTATAACAATTTTTCTTCTTTTTGGAGCTACTATTCAGATTTTTTTTTTTAAGATTTCAGTGCGACTCTAAATGAGTTTTTTCAGCAATGCTAGTTGCAGACAGAATCAGACTATAGTCAAAATTAAACTCTATAAAATGCAATTGAAATTTATATAATTTTAATAGCTTAAAAATCACGATATCAGAAAATATGGTTATAGTACAGTTTCACATATTTTAAATGCATTAAAATACCATCAAAATCTTATACCTATTCTAGACTATGAACTAAAAAAAACTATACTAAAGAATGTATGAGTTTGTGCTAAAAAATTGCTATTGCAAAGTAATAAATCTTACACAACTAAAGCAATTCCTCTTTCACAAAATCGTTTATATTTTTGCCGTAAACCTTTGATCACCATTTTCAACATTTATATAGTTCTCTTGAACGTCCTTCACCATAAGTTTAACTAAATTTGGCAAATCGTATTTGGGTATCCAATTCCAGTCCCTTTTTGCTTCTGAATCATCAAATACTTGTGGCCAAGAGTCAGCAATTAATTGGCGACTATCAGGTTTATAGGTGACTTGAAGTTCTGGGATGTGTTTGTGCAATTCTTCGACCAATTCTTCAGGAGTGAAGGACATCGCAGTTACGTTGTATACTCTTCGTCCCAGATTCTTTGATGGAGCCTTCATAAATTCCAAAAGAGCCCTAATTGAAATTTATTGTAAAATTATTATTTGTTTGTTTGATATGGAATTTCGGAATCTTTTTTGATGGATGGATGATTTCCGAGAACTTCTTGTATGGAAATATATGTAATATTGGGAGGGAACTTTATGGGTATATTAGGAAATGTTACAATATCTAAGATATAAATGTGTACTAAATATTATTCGAAAATAATGAAGATCATAAAATGTACAAAAAATACAAATTAGTTGAAGTGCAGAGCTTTAATTCGTTGACGATAAACTGAGCTTCATGATGACCTTTGTGAGATGTAGATTTGGATTATTAATTTCAGTCGGAGAGAGGGTCCTTATACAGCTGGACGTATATTTAAGTTGCACTAATGAATTTTCCAAGAAATCTAGTACCGCACCACATACGGTAATAAAATCAGGCATATGCCAACATATTGCAAGAATTTAATTGCTAGAGGCTTCTTCTTCATGGGTCGGATGTAGATGGCTTGAAGTAAAGTTTAATAACACGTTGCAGGAATTTGATCAAATGGTCCTGTTCACTATCTACAGCGGAAATTCTAGTATAATTTGTGATGTGAAGGACAAGTGAAATCCAACATATTAAAATAGAATGTATTTTTCGAATCAAAAGTATCAGGACAACAAGGCAGAGAAATTCAGATGGTACTAGAAACCGTCGTAAGTTCGACTGCTTGGACTGGTTCTGATTTTACAGGTCGGCAGGTTCAGGCAGCTAAACCTCACCAGAGATTGATGTAATCAGTAATTACACTTTGCTTTAAAATGTTACTTTGATATCGCTACAAAGAAAAATCTCAAAACAGCTGAATCTAATCACAGAGGATCGGGTAACTTTGGGATTTGGACGCATTAAACTCAACGCAATTCTTCCTGCCCCAGGCGAGAGTTTAAGTAATGTTTGGTGATTCAATAATGTTTACTTGATTAATATCGGCGACACTGCCGCGGGATTCAGCAGCTGATTCAAAAGAGTACTCTAAGTTAGGGGTACTGTCACCTGCATAACTATGAATTGGATTGGAGGTAAGAAATAAGAGATATCATTAATAAAGAGTAGAAACAGAGTAAAGAGCTCTGTGGCACACCGGTATTGATATTGTAGGTATTAGACACAGCACCGTCTAAGGTAGCACGAGACCAAGGCAACACGGAGTTTCGAGAAAAAATACTGGAAGTTTGGTTAAAAGGACAGAGCCTTCAAGATATCTAATGCAACCACCTCTGATTAGCCGAAGCTAGGAGGACATTTATAATAAAGCTCTGCAAGAAATGTTATCAAATCGCTGGTTGAATCGGAAACCATCGTGAATTAGGCGAGTTAGGTGGAATGGATCAAGGTATTTCATCAATTGTGCGTTGATAAGAGGCTCAAAAACTGTTGACAGAATCGAAATGATTGCTATAGGTCTGTATTTAGAGGGTTTGCAAGCCTCAATGGTTTTAAGGATTGCCTGAATGTGGGAGGGGTTCCCAACAAATGGAAAAATATCTTTAGAATATGATAAATGAAATAAGCTATGCAGTACTTTAGAAACAGGGGCGATATACTATTAGGTCCGGTAGCTTTTGACATATCGAGATTTGCTAGAACTTTATAGACCTCGTGGGGAAATGAAATGGCCCTGGATTAGTGTTACACGCAGAGGGAGCATGTGGTGTCTTTGAAGTGGTTGTAAATTTCGGGATTTTATTCGTGGCATTTAACGCTCTTCCGTTTCTTTATCAAAATGTTTGCATAATTACATTTCGAATGTTTTATTTAGAAGAAATTTTTCCATTCGCATGGAAATTTGTTTATATTCAATTAGTTTAGTGATGCCCAGTATTGTACACTGGAACCATTGACTCCATCATTTTGGTCAAACTGAAATTATTGTACCTAGTGTTTCAAATTCTATTAACTTCAATTATTGTGAATCATATGTATTTACATTTAGACTACGATAATTTTAAAATATTTTCTTGTTGAACCATTAAATTTGCATAATTTTGGATGGTAATATCTACGAATCATGCTGGAAATCATGGCGGAATACCACAAGGATATATTTTCTTTCCTCTTTTCTTCTTCGCCACTAACTGATGAGCAAGAGTAAGGAATAACTCTAGTTGGGGAGAAAATTTTAAGTCTTTTCGTTTGCAAGGTCGGTGTAGCACAAAACAGAATCGAATGACACCAAAATATTCGTTTGCTTGCCCTTTCATTTCTCAAAATCTGGTGTAAGCTACATCAGGTGTAGATTTCTACACGTAGGAAAAAGTAGGTGTAGTCGGTGTAGCTAACAACTGGACAGTTCTCAGATACAAATTTTTCACCAATGTATTTGGTGTTTTGCGTTTTTGTTCAGTAAAGTTCCCTAATTTTCCATCCAGTTGCATCAACTGATGTTGAACTACTTAAAAAAGAAAGGGTGCTCAAATAAACAGTGTTGGTGGTCTACTGGATAATGAAATGACTCATATTGATTAGATTCTGGACTTGAGTTCCATCGGCAGCTATCAATGGTCAAAATTTTCAATGGAAATGGATTCAATTTGTTTTAGAAGATCTTGGATGTTCAAATAATTGTATGATTCAAAATCCGCATTAATCAGCAGACATAGTTAAAATAGTTGTCAAGAAACAGATGAGTTCCATTATATATGGCTTTGGGTCGACCTAGGTCGATTTATTTTTTACATGATATGTGAGTAATTTTATCTTTGGTGAAACATGAAATATTTTTGCAACACTAAGCTCCGAATGCTTAATGTATGTTTGTAAAATTGAAGCATTGTGTATTTGCCTAAATAAATCACAGCTGTACAGTGCACGAGAAATTTAGTTTGGGCTGTTTTTATATCTTACCTGAGACAATCTTCAATGTACATCATTGGTAATCGTGTATTTGGCTTAAGGTAGCAAGTATATTTTCCAGTTTTCAGTGCTTCATGGAAAATTGCAACTGCATAATCTGTGAAAAAAATAAATATGAATATTGATAAAAAGAGAAACAAAATTTATAAACAACAAAGCCGTTAATTACCTGTAGTCCCACCACCAGGTGGATCACTAGAAATTACACCGGGGAATCTAAGGCATCTGAAATCTAGGCCAAACTTATGAAAGTAGTACTCTCCCAAAAGTTCTGCGTGCACCTTTGATACACCGTAAATAGTTCTGGGTCGTTGAATCTAAGAAGAAATTTCAATCATCGAACAAACTTCATATATGTTTTTGTCATATAATAGGTAAGATACACATACAGTTACATTTGGTGTTGGATTTCTAGGACTATCTGGGCCAAATGCTCCAATTGTACTGGGGACAAATATACGTAGATTGTACTGTTTCGCAAGTTCAATGACATTATGGACTCCCTCAATATTAACTCTGGAAAGAAATAAAAAATTAAATGCTTAGTCAGTGAAAGTATCTACTCATCTAACTGCTAGCATAATTCGCCTGAACAATTATGAATGACAACAGCCTTATTAAGTGGAATGCTTGGCTGATTCAAAAAGTATGGGTATAGTGACAAAGAGTGGATTTCCGTCTTATGTGCGCTTTTAAATTGATGGAAATTTTTCATTTTTCATTTTATAAGGCAATTAGAAAGAATAAAAATGAGTAAGATTAATATTAGCCGTTTTTGTTATTGTTTCCGTTAAATGTGGTGATTTAATTAGGAGAAAGAAATGTAATTGTTAGCATACGAAGCCATAGAGTGTTGAAACTTTAAACTGCCGTTGGTTCGTTTCTAAAAGTCCAACTTAGTATTGGATGAAAGAAAGAAATATCCAATCTTAGTTAGTTTCTAGTACATTTTATTCGAAAGGAATTTTGCTACTAATTTCTGGATATACTCCCAAATGTTGACCTTGTCCAAATAGAATTGTCTCATGTATAAAATAAAGTAGTCACAGATCAAATTAAACTGCATTTGGAAATGGGGGAAGGGGGAAAGCAATGATTTTAAGTGTGGCTAACGTTTTACGGGTGACGTTTAAATAGCTTATATAATTTTAAGAATTAATATATCGATTATAAGGCCTGAAATTCTGAGAGATCGTTACCACAATCCGAATTTGCAACTGAACTTTTGAATGCGTCGAATTTCAAGGGAAAATAAAACATGGAACAGATATCTATAAATTAATCAACATGTGCATAATAGTACAGTGTAACTTTCTGCACCACGTGACTCACAGACACATGTCCACAGAATATAGGCTAAATCAGAAATTCTGTCAAGAACAAGAAAATATTGAAACACTTTATTCACAACTTTATGATGAATCAAATCCCAACGTGATGCAGTCAAATCCAAGCACCAGTTACCGGATTGTGAACCAGCGTGGGTGGCGTGGGTACATACAAACAGGAATATATGTATTTGTTATATAGATACTCTACCAATTCCGTAAAGTTGACCATTATTCACACAGACCCTATCGAACACCTTACCCCTCACCCCAAGGCAGTGAGAGGCTCTCATCACATAGACCGTCATAGTTAATACCAGCATAGTCCCGATAAGTGTAAAGGGGAGGCATCAAGATGCATGGGCATCTTATAGATCATAAAACTGAAATCGTGGTCAAAACTGCAGGGTGAGTTTATTTGATTGACGGAATTGAGATCAGCCGAATACAACTCCAAGTGTACCTGTTGAAGGAAATTCGAAGCGTGCTAACCAAAAGTATTGGCAAAAAAGTATTGGTAAAGCATAAGTTTTATA
>QYTT01084107.1:16832-40897 GCA_006980735.1 Dasypogon diadema
TGAAACATTAAACTACTTCTTTCTACGGGGATAGAATACAAATGTGACATTTTTATTGAGATTTCAAAGAAGTTATTACTTTATTGTAAACGAAGAAAGAGAAAAAACATACAGATTTAAAAATAAAAATAAGTAAAATCGAAGGTAATAAAAAATCCAAAAAATAATTTTTGACTCCTTTTAAAAGTTCCACAGAAAACAGTAAAACTTTTGAATATAGATCTGGAAATCGGGCTTTCTTTCGTTTACATGAAAAATTTGGAATGCTTTTTTGTTTGTCCATACCGTGCCGTTCTAGGTTCTACGCCTATTCTGAAGAGATGTTATCTTATCTCAAAAAATTCCCTCCTTTCTGTGGAACTTTTAAAACGAGTGAAAAATTATTTTTTGGTTTTTATATTACTTTTCGTTTTAAATACATTTCTGAGTTCTAAAGGAGAGAGTGTTACTAATTATCTAATTTTCCTTCCTCTTGTGTATTCAAAAACTGGTTAAATATAGTCAAGTTTTTCAAGAAAAATTTGCAAAAAAAATGGTGAGAAAAACTCGTAGATGGATTGGGTTCATCTGCAGAAAATTTACCTTTTGTCAAATATTTATTGTTCATTCAAGTAAATAAAACATCGAAACAACATACCATAAATAAACCAAAACAATAAGGCCAGTACTTTGGCTTGTTATAACATGTGAAATTTATTGTCGTTGTAAAAGTTCAGTGGGAGTTCAATGAATATCATGGTGACTAATTGTTTATAAGCTCTCGGATTCGATCCTACCGGCTTTTAACTATATCTGAGTTTTTTTTTTAGCTCACATTAGAATAATCATTTAAAATCATTGGCTGTTACAATAAATAAGTAATTCATTTTTAATCAGCAGATAAACACCCGAATTGGGGGATAGGGTTGTGAATAGCAATGGAATAGTGTCGAGATTTAGGGTGTTATTGCCTGGGGTTCTGATATTTTCTGGAACGGAGTCGAGCGGAACGAATCAAAACTGAGTTCAATTAAAAGAAACTCAACTACTAGGGACTTATGACCTATTCAAATAGGAAAACTATAAGAGATAATAATACCGGATGACTTTGTCGAAATAGGACGTAATAGCAATCTCGGTGTATCAGTACGGCTTTAAAAAAGGACACTCGGAATATCCGCTATCCTGAAGCTCCAGATCGATGTGATTTGGGGCCTTAGGCAGCAGAAGTACACGGTGACCTGAATCGACACTGAGAAGTCGTTTGATAGTATATGGCACGTAGAACTTATGTTCAAGATGATTTCGAATAGGGTAAGGTGCTCGTATACGTAATAAATAAGGGGGGAAAATAAAAAGTTAAGCAGATTCTTACATATAGAAATATTCAGCATCCTTTTTAAATGTTCAAATTGATAACGTTTACATATATATGCAATCTCAGTAAATATGACACTAGTAGTGTTATATAATGCTTCTCTATTTCAAAACAACAATAATTGCTATTTACATAGGCAACAACACAATAAAAGTCGAATATTTAGCTCCCAGCAGATAATGTAATCGTTACTGAACTAGTTCTGGAATCAATTCCGATAAGGTGGAGGTACTTACTAACTGGATTGTAGATTCAATCACATTTATCATTGGATGTCATACGTGGAAATAAGCTACTAAATTTATTACCTAGAAGTGGATCTCGACCTCCAAAAAGAAATAACAAATGTTTAACTAATTACTTTTCTGCATTACTTTTTATGTAATGTAATGCAGGTGGTAATAGCTTGTAGAAGAAATCATACAAGTAGTATCTTTCTTTGCTTACTATTTTAAAGCTATGAAATATTCATCCATTCGGTAATGAATTCTCGGAGCAATATTTTACCAAATTTCCTGCTGGGCAGATATGTACACGTACATAAATGGGCTGCGTTCGTTAGTGTTAAGTATAGGGACCATTTTTGAAGAATAGGAACAAGCACATTTGTCGCATGTTTTTCATATATTCAGGTGTTATTTTACAATTGAAAACTAAGGTTTCGAATGTCAGATATTGTCATTTTCAAAACTGTTGAGCCAAAAATTTTTGTACATAAAAATGTAGTCGAATAAAAAAATCTGAATTTGAATCAGCAGATAAATAAATGATTAAAAGTTGTTTTGGAAAGTTTAGAAATATTTCCAGCTACTCAGAAAATACATGAGATTATTATACAGGCCTACATCCATGCCTAGGGGCGCGATTATCATATATTTCGTCTTATTCATTAATTTGGGACTTCTTGATGTAGATACAATTATCTATATGCAACTCCAGAGTACAAATAATTAACTCTATCTTCTTATGGTAAATCAGACCTTGTGTTTGGGTTATGTGTTCTGTTCCTGCCCAACTATGGGAATTATTTGGTACTTGAATTGAATGTTAATGCATAGTAACTAAACATTAAGAAATTGCAAATTATCACTTGTTACAAAAAAAGCAAACAAAAAACATCTTACATCTATTGGAGATAAATGGCTTCAGTTAGCGATCTAGTTATGCAGTCTTAATTGATGCTAGGACTACTTCTATGATTTGGAGTTATTAATTCAGAAATAATGGTCTCTGTTGTTTAAAAAAACGTGGCATAGATGAGAAAAAAGCAAAGAAAACCATTCAATGAGAAAAATGCAGCATTGTTGCACTCCAATTTTGGATGGGTCGTAGGTAATAACACCTAATATCGTACAAAGTGAACGGTTAGGATGGAATATAAATATAATAAATGAAGAGGATGATTTATACTGTTTAAATTTTAATTAGGATATCAAGATATTTAATTGAGTTTTTTATACCAAAATTAACTACTATTTTTTAACTGAAGCTATGTGGGCTATGGGCTTAAGTTATATTATTTATTGCTATAAAAAATTTTGTTGATATATGCAGCGGTTCGCTATATTTTCATTTATTTTTTTATATTTATCATCGGTAAGTCGTGATTAATAAATTTATCTAATGTAAATTCAACTCAAAAAAAAATGTCTGAATTAAACTTTCATTTATCATAGACACACATCCGCTTTGCATTAAACTTTCAGTGAAATTTCGTCTACACTGAAAGTTTCTGATTGAGTATAGAAAAAAAAAACTTTAGTAGGGAAAACTACAATTTCGAGATTTTATTTAAAATAGTAAAAATATGTTTTTAGTTTTAAACTTAACTGATATAATTCAAATAAATATTAAATAAAATGTTCATATAAGGAATTTATAAGTCTTGCGTTCGTGCAAAAAATTAAATGCGGATGATAAAATACAAATAATAAAAATTTAATAAATCCGATTTGTTTTTAGATACTTTTTATACTCCACAATATTCGATTTCGACTGAAAAATTTTCATTAATTATTTTATGATGACTTTTAAAGGAGTTCATTCAAATTTTTATCTAACTAGTTTTCAATATTTCATTGCTCTAAAGTATTTTTTTCCGATTAAATATCGTTTGGAGATTTTAGTTTATACTGTATGTTAACAAAGCCCTCAAAAAATTACCTATTGAAAATTTTTAAGGAAACATGCTACTTGTGTAAAAATAGCGCATGCAATGTTTTTTATTACCCTACACATGATAAATGGTTGCAGAGACAGAAATGAAAAAGATTCTTTTTCAATGAGATATTAATAGATATTAAAAATACCAGGCGCAAAATATTTTTGCACGTTCAGTTTAGTTTAGAGAAAATCAATTTTCCATGCGAAGTCGTTGTTTTGTTTATTACTTGGGAATTTTTAGAACTGCGAAAGAAATTTTGCAAATGAAATAAAAATTTCATATGTAATTTTAGTTTACGTTTTTAATGTAAACAGTTATACTGATTTTAATGAAATTTTACATTTATATCTGTTGTGTGGAAAATGATAAAATGTATTTGGAAAAATCTTGTTAACATAACATCTAGCAAAAGTATTTATTATTGATTTAGATTTGTTGTGAGAAATTCGTCACAATAACATATTTATCCGAATATATATATTTTAGGGCAAAATATAAGGAAACCCCTATTCTTTTGCATTCCAACATTTGTGTTGTGACTTTAAAAAATTGGCACTCGTCTGTTGGAAATTATGCGTGCATTAAAACTATATAGTACTTTAATTCGCTTCGGAAAAATTATGTTTTATAAACGGAAAGGTAGAAAAAAATAAAAGATAAAACTAAACTACTAGATTTAATCCAACTAGTGATCAATGATAAAGAAGAAACAAAAAATAAATAAAATAAAAATAAGAAATACAGAAAAAGAAAGAAGTAAATGAAATGTAAAGTAAATATAATGTTAAAAAATAGAGTGCCTAACTATCTAGGGAAAGTTTAGAGTTTTAATCAATTTATAAAACAGTCTGTTGGATCCCGTTCGCTGAACCTCCGCGGGTAAAGAATTCCACTTGCGGATAGTCTGGAAAAAATAAGAGCGTTCACCATACTGAGATCTACATCGAGGAATCAACAGATTAGAGTGGCGAGACGATTGCAAAAAAGTCAATTTCTCAAACAAATATGCGGGTTATTGGCTGAAAATAATTCAGTGAAGGAATTTCAACCTACGCTGGGATAAATATATTTCCATGGGTTGGCCAAGCAAGAAAGCCGCATGTTGAGATATGTTGCAGTTGCACGGCAATTTCAGTACAAAGCGTGTAGCACCATTAAAAGCAACCATGAGCTTTTTGCGACATATTGAGTCAAGAACTGGGAAAACTGTACACCCATATATGAAGTGAGGAATTATAAGACTTCCAACTGATTTTTTTCTTGCATGTTAAGTCAGTAAACTGGAATTAAGCCATAATCGACGCAGGCAACCATAAATTTTCTTTATTTTGACATTAACAAAATTGCGGCATGTGAACCACGAATTCAACTCATAGCCTAGACTTCTGGCAGATTCGACATAATTAAGCCTATTTTGTTTTTGTTTAAGACGATCGGTGGCAAATTGTTCCCGTCAAGATCATTTCTGTAGATCGATAGGCAATTAGATTTAACAGGATTTAGAGTTAAATTGTTTCGTACCGACCAGTCATTCATTCTGCATACACAATCGTCCATTAGATCAATAGTTCTGAAAAGAAGTGGTCGCAGTATAGAACCTTGGGAGACACCACAGCTAACAGACACGCTGTCAGAGAGTATATTTTCTACCTTTATCTACTACCTACGCCCAAGAAATAATTGTATGAAAAGGCTAATGGTTGACGAGGAAAACTGAAAATTATTTCCTAATTTTGACAACAGTCTTGAGTGATCTCTAGAGTCGAAAGCTTTTCTTGAAGTCGAGTAAAACAAGAATTACGAAATTACCATTATCCAGAGCTTCATAGATATCTGAGGTAACTTTTACCCTAGCTGTTTCACAACTGTGATGCGGACGAAATCCAGACTGCCAAGGTGTCAGTAAGTTATTTCTGCTGATATAGTGCATAATCTGCGAATAAATAATTTCTTCTAGTACCTTAGCGCGAAGAAGCAGAGCAGACTTATTGGGCGGAAATCACTAGGGTCAGAGAGAGCAAATTTCTTAGGAATAGGTAAGACCAGAGCTAGAGGCAAACTTGGGATTGGCTTGGAAACTGAGATATAGTAAGGCATTGGTTGAAGACATGAGCTAAAACTTTGACTATGGCAGGGGCTATCATTTTAATAAAACGAGGTGGCAAACTGTCTGGCCCGCGTGCATCTGACTTGATCAAAGTTATTGTTTGTAATATGGTGTATTCATCAACACAATGCAAAGAAAAACCGACAGCAGAAAAGTTTTCGGTTATAAAAAAGTAGTCAACAAAGAAACCTACAAAATTCAGGAAGATTAGCTGACACAGACTATTATACACTACTTGTAAGGGAAAAGACAACCTCTTAGAGTTAATAAAATTCCAGAAAGCCTTGTTATTTTTTATACCTCCTTCAGGGAATTGTCCAAACGACAGTTTCAAAATTCTTCTCATACAAGAATGAATGGATTGATAAATAACAATCATCATTGACCGAATTAATATATGATGGGATTTAGCAATTTCAAAGAATTCTTTCCTCTAGAAGCAGCTATTGGGAACGTGTCGTTACAAAGAGTCATGACTTGTAAAAACCATAAGATTCTATCTAAGTTGGGAAGTCATTTACTCCTGATATCACAAGAGTTCACCTGTAAAATAACCTTAGCTGTTCTAGTTTTGTGTTGTATTGGAAAAACTTGGTCTAACCGTGTTAATCTATTAGATTTTATCTATTTATATTGTAATACTCAAAAATCACGCATAAGAGTATGATCAACTGTTGCATATCTTGATAAGAGTTACAGTGTCGTTTCATAATACTTATTCAATTATTTCTGAAATTTCCGAATTTAATTGCAAATTATGCAAAGCGATAATTTGGAATTTTAATGAATTCACCTAACTAAATTACAGGCGATTTTCTGAAGTTCAGTTTTACAGGTTAATTCACATGAGGTGCACATTAAAAAATTCACTTTCGAATTTTTTCGGCAGAAAAACCATACGTGAAGTGATATTACAATAAAATTACATAAAATTTACCATCGCTTCGTTCCACATGGTGAATCGCTGACGGGTTTTTAAGTCTCCTGAAACTTAGAAAAAGAGTTTCAGACGTCTTTTCATGCACATTCAAAATATATCCTCCTGTTGAAGATAGTGAGCGGCTGGTATGGTGCCATTGTCCGAGAATGTAATTAAATTCCACAATCCCGATCACTATCAGCATCTAAAGAGCAATAGTGGTCAACTACATAGTACGATGAAGACTGGAATTTAATTTTGGAAATTTTGGAAATTTTAATGGTATAGGTGAATTTTTCAGGTCATATACCTCAGAATTATTTCTTAAGAGGTTGTTAAAACTGGGAGTTGACATTTCAGCTTAAAACAAAAATATACATCTATTTCTCTAAACTAAAATAAAGGAACGATATATGTACTGATCCAGTACACCACTTTAAATAAGAGATAGACCTCGTAGTACCCTCTGAGTTTTTTTTTTAATTAAATCAAACAATAAGAGACCTTCCGACAAAAGAATTGCTTTCTCCTTGATACCTGAATCATCCAGCAATTTTGGCACCTGGATGTTCCTGTCATTTGTTTCTCTCAGGTAACTTCAGTAATAGCTTAACTTCGTAATTTGTCTTTTGTTAGGTAACTACATGAGTACACGTTGTTCTCGTTACACTTTGCACACAAAAACAATTGCTAAACTCTCGTTTACAGGCATTTAAGGCACTACACATGGGGATGGTTGTAAGAAAAGGTCTTAAAAAGACGTGGAAAATGAAAAATAAAAGAAATATCTTCAAAGAAGCTACTGCCTAAAGATGGTGGGGTAATAATACTAGCAGAGAATTGCAAAATTGAGGGAAATGCCAATAAGTGGTTCACGGTTTCCAGTCCCAGTAAAGCACCTGAATTTGTTAGTTGGATCTGTGAATTCTTCGGTTGCAGGCGGGTGGATTTTTTTTACTAGGAAGAAATATTTTTGCCGGAAGTGGTTACTTTGAAAGTGAAATTCTTAAGTAATTAATGTATGCGTGCTTTAAAAGTATTAATTTATCTATGAAATGCTGTGAAATATTACGGCGATAGGTGAAGTGTTACTTTTTGAGTGGTTTTTGTGAAATTGTTTGGAGATGTAAATTCTCGAAAGGGGCATTAAAGTGAAATCTAAGTTGTGATTCTTATTTAATTGTAATTGTGGTGAAAATCATTATACATAAGTCAAGGATTTTGTACATATAAAAATATTTTGTGAAATTAGTGGAGCATAAAAATGATCTGCGGCAATTAAGAAAACGGAATACTCACCTATACTGGTACTTGAAAAGGTCTGTGTGGATCAGAATTTTATTTTTACCCTATTTATTAAAGGACTCTCTAAAGAATTTCATTTTTCGGCAAGTTTCATAAACTTTATGAAGAAGGGCATCTAAATGTAATGAGATTATTATTTCTTTTCTCTGCCAATCTGGATTATAACGTTATCACACTAAAAAACTTACTCCTATCTGCCAGATGTTCTCAGAAAACAACAACTTTCAAATCAGGACTAGAAACTGGTTATAGGCCAAAATCTAGGCTATCCGTATAAACGGCACAAAGTGGTCTAGACCATTTGCATATTCTGTGCTGTACGTGACGCCATTTACACCTGATGAAATTCACATGCATTCAAATAAATCAGGTCTAGGTCCAATTCAATAGGGGCTAGGCCAAAGTCCTGACTTGCGCGTTTATACGGGCTTTGCTCTACTCCAGGCCGGAGTCCTGACTTCAATATCGCATATACGCAGTCTATGACAAAAAGTCTTACAAATTGACTACTGACTTACTACGACTTCTTAAAAAATGTTTCGAGCATCAGCAAAGCTCTTCAAAATACTGCAAAAGTCTGTTCAGTCTAACCAAATTAAATCCCAGTGAGTCAAATTAGTTAATATTGCAGTTAATATTGATTTCTGTTAAGATGCATCAATAAAATAGATTTAGATTTCATTTTCTGTTATCGATACTTCTATTAAGAAAAAAGGGATAAAGTTAAGTCCTTCAAAGTGTATTGATTTGGGAATCTCTGCAAGCAAGGCAGGTTACATGATTTTTTTTGGAATTTGTTTTCGATTAGATAGACTTGATTCTTACAGATCACTACATAAAAGCCAATGATATTTATTCTTTTCCTATTTTGTGTAAAACTCCACCTTGGTACTCTTTCTATCAATCTATTACGCAAGTTCAGAACTCCAAAAAAGACAACTACCCATATTTTTGCCTGCGGGGGAGCCATTTTAAGTATTTTTAATCAATTGCACCATCACTTGAAAGTATTCATTAGATTGTTTTCGCATAGTATTAAAACCTACATCTTTTGTCAAGCACTGCTTAGAATTCCAGTATTCACTAAATTTATACAGATTATTATTCAGGGTCGATGTTTCCTAAATTCCTTCGTATTTCCAATAATTTTATTATTGTATCACTCTTTTAAGAACTGGCATATTAGAAAACTTGGTTATGTGTCTGGAATGAACAATCATAGGATACTCAAGATTATTATTATTATTATTACAAGCTTCATTGTGAGTACAACAAAAATACAATAGTCTCCTTTTTTTTACTCTGAAACTAATTAATTAACTTAATATGTCTCTATTTAAGCTGGCAGTAAAATAAGGTAAATATAAATAAATAAATTAGTAAAAATCTAAGTAAACAAAAGTTTTAAAAACAAGATTTTATTTAATTGCACTGAAACGGGAAAAATAAATAATTACCCTATTTCATTGGGACAGGACCGTTTAGTAAAATGAGCTGAATCAATGCGGATGAATGTATATTAAAAATTATAGAATTAAACAAATCATTGATGTTGACTGACTGATCTAAAAGCTTGTCGCTAGGAGACTTTATACATTTAATTCGACAGAAATGAGAATACTTTAGTGTTTATTTTGCAAAACGCTAATTGCCCAACGAAAAAAGCAAGAACAGGATAAGTACCTACTGTTCTCTGACAAGGAAACTAAAATTTGTTTGCACTTTTCTATCATTAACCAACAATTTCAACAAGTCTTCTAGTCATCATCAATCAAGTTCTAACCCAATTTAAAATAAAACTCATGATATCTTGTTTAAGAAAGTGTGAAAAAGTGTACTTTCCTTGCAAATGCAACCTTCATAAAATCAACGTACTCCAGGTGAAGGTAAAACATTCAATATTTGTTGTAACAAACCATAGATTGCACAGTTGAAAACAATGCATTTTGTGGTGTTAACTAATTTATTGCTGCAAGAAATTTTGTATCTGTGCTTCCGTTAATTCACTTCGAGGCTGGGCATGTTACAAGAAAACGGAAATTTTTCCTATCTACAGACGTATCTGAAAGATTTACTCATTTTCAGTAGAATTTGCTTCATATTCATCGAACCTTGAAAATGTCAAGCGAATCTAAACGTTTTACTGTACATTTTTACAGATGTGGTCTAGATAGAATGTTCGAAAGGCTTTTGGTTTAAGTAATCTAAATTATCCAAGTTATTGGGATAAATTTCTCCCTTCAGAAGATTCCAAATTAAGATTTTCCTCTGATCATTACTGTTTCATTGGGTACGGAATGGATATGTAGGTTATCGATAGCAGTTGAGGGCCTCGCTATTCAAATTTTTACATTTTTGGAAACTTCAGATTTGTTTTTTGAGTAGAGCTTTTTGATACTGGACTGGAAAACTAAAATATGTGAGCTTTTTGAAAGCATTCGATGAAACTGATAATAAATTGTTATTCTAAAAGCTTCACATAAACTTTACACGTTGCAGAAGTGCAGATATACTAGTTTAGTACTGCTAAGAGCAATTGGTTCGATGTAGTGGAACTCCTTCTACGTTTGCTTCCATTTAGGAGTGGTCCTCAGGGCTCTATTTTGGGACCACTTCTCTTCAGGATTTTTATTAACTTCCCATTTGGAAGTTATTGTAATGGGTCCGATTTTTCGGATTGAAAGTTTCGACATATCTCCACGTTTCAAGGTTCCTAGAGTCCGAATACATCGTTTTTAGAGAGATGTCTGTGTATGAGTGTGTACGCATGTTCGTACGTTCGTGAACTTATTTCGTCTCGAATATGTGGAAAACAAAAAATGATATCGACTCCGGACCAATTTCATTCTAAGCATACTTGAATAATGAACACCTGATAAGGTTTTCCAAAAATTTAAATTGGTGTTTTTATAACAATTAAACTTTCAAAAGCAAGAAAAAATAGCCAAATGGGCCACCCAGTTTATGTTAAATGATATTGTTGCTTTAAATTTTGGGAAATGTTCCTTGAAAAAGGTGTATATATTTGTAACATTTACCAAGTTTGCCCGTAACTTCGTGCAAATGTGCTTAAAATTGCAAATTTTGGTTATAAAATCGGGTAAAATCCTAAGAAGGGCACCAATGCTAGTGGTGATGATGATACTTAATTTAAAAACAACAACTAAAACATTTAAAGGCAGCAAACATGACTTGATAAAAACTGCCAAAATCATGCTAAATTACCACAGCACAAAAAATTCAAAAAACAAAAAACATTGTTAATTAGAAATGGTTCGTTTAATGTAGATTTTTTAAGCATTCTTTAGTTTCGTGTAGGGTAATGTAATTTGCATAATATAACTTCTTTCATTCGATTATTTCCAGATCAGTAGAAACTTTAATGAGCAAAAACTTAATTAAGTTACCTCAGTGCATTAAATGAAGCACTGCAAGTCCGTATTTTTTACTTGTTTATATTTAATAAGGGAAACAAAAAGTGTGATTTGCATATGAAAGTTGACATTTAATATAATAAGTCTGCAATAACTTTTCAGACATAATCTAAAACAGTTTTGGGATGTGTCTGCGAAGGACCTCACCTTAAAAATTGATATATCTTTTCAGAATTATCAGATTTTTGTAAAAGGAAATAGAACAAATTTCAAACTGAAATATTGCTCAATAACCCTATATTAGCAGAGTTTACTTTAAAACAAGTTCAAAATCATTTTATTTGCTTTAACAAAATTCCAAATTGTTACTATTAGAATAAAATATAATAGAAAAGTGTAACTATGAAAAAGGGAAACGAATAAGGAAAAAATAAATAAAATATAAAAACCAAAGACAAAAAATGAAATAGTGTAAAATAGGTGAAAAGGCAAAAAGAGTCGAAAGTGTAAAAACAATGGGAATTAATAAGAATGATGAAGTTATACATAAATAAGATAGAAATTAGTTTCAAAGTTTAATTTTCGGTTTCAGTTTAAGAGCAGAGAGCTCAAATCCCCTTAAATTTATGTGGAAATATTTCTAAATATCCTTGGGTTAATAGCGTAAAAAGAGACGAAAACGGAACTTCTGTGCTCTAATATTAATCCAACAAATAAATACTCCTAATAGTTTTTTTACCCCGAACTATTTGTGAACTATTGAGGACAATATCAATTTCTAGTTCTGGACTGTCATTGAACAGATATAATATATATTTTTATAGTATACAATACAACAATAATTCAATTCAAGTGTTCCTCGTGTGAAAATTACGTCTACATTTCTTATCTTCTCAAATTTTGTTAATAAGCTATCATCAAAGTATTTAAGAGTTACTGACTGTCTTTTACAGAATAAGGTATGACAGTATCCTTCTTAATTTTAATATTTAAAGAAACGTTCTTAGCAGTATACTATCATTAATCATTAATTTATTCACAACTCTGCGCAAAACCTAGCCTTACAGTGTACACTACAAAAACTTATAGGAGTGAATGCTAATTTAAGGGGAGCAATGCGGAAGCAGATTAATTTTAAGAATTAAATAGACAAACTAAAGGAAAGAATACAAGACTAATAACAATATTTCTAATAGTAACAACAATAATATAAAAATAAACAATCGCAATAATTAATAAGAGGCATAATTGTGGTGATTATTAAATGCCTTCTTAAATTCAGAGACCAATCTCGGCAAGAAATCCACCATTTTCTAATAATTCCGAACATCTTCCCAGCTATTACTTTAATATGGTCACCCCATGGCAAGGTGCAGTTAAAAGTAATTCCCAGATTTTTAACCTGCTTCAAAAATGAAATAGGCTCGGTATTTAGTAAAATTGGTGGCAATATATTGGTATCATATTGTTAGGGTTTAGCATTTAGTCCAAAAGTAAACGCGACCAAGATCACCATTCATATCAGAGATGGCATAACAAATTTCAGTTCAAGGGCCTGATATATATAATTGCACGTCGTCCGCGTACTTAATAATGTTACATTTTAATGCCACAAGCTCTAGATCATCTATATACATGCAGAACAGAAGTGGGCCCAAAATTGAACCTTGAGGCACGCCCAGCGACAATCTCATCGGATTTGAGATCTCACTCTTTGTCTATACACACTGTAGTCGATCATTAATATAATTTTTCAGCAAGGTAATAGACATACCAGCAAATCCGAAGCGGACTCCTAATTTTTTAAGAAGGACATTGTGGTCGAACGAGTCAAAGGCTTTATTGAAGTCCAGCAAAACAAGCAGAGTATCTTCGTCGGAATCGATATTGTTCCTGATATCCTCATTCAATCTCATCAATGCAGAAAGAGTACTGTAACCTTTACGAAATCCGTTTTGACTTGAGGACAATAACTGGTATCTGTTAAGGAAACCGTAATTTGATTATGGATTAGCCACTCTAAGACTTTTAATAGAAATGGCAAAATGCTAATTGTTCTTTAGAGCTTTTTGGGACCGGAATAACCTTAGCAATTTTCCAAGCATCAGGGTATGTAGAGGTAGATAAAATAAAATTAAAAATATGGTTGATATAAGACAGAATAAACGGCAGTAATAACTTTAAGAACCTAGGACCTATCTAGAATTGATTTAACTGGAGCTTTGCTATGCTCTAAAATCAATCACAAACCGAAATAAATTATGAATTATAATAGAATACATATCATGGATTCAGTAGTATAACTTTGCTTTTATGTTTTCTGATCCATCTGTACTTGAGCTGATTTCTAAGTAAAGATTTTAAAGGTTCTGAGGAACATTTTTCTCTGTTCTCAAAGATTAAATATACTAAAGTCCCCATTCACAAAAAATATTTTTAAATGTTATATAAAAGAACCCTACTTAAGAGCCAGAGCTCAAGTTGTTCCTAATTTCATTTAATCTTCTCTGTATGGCGTAGGTTAAAATCCTGCATAGGGTGCGGTACCAGTAGTTGAGGGAATTCTACTGGCGAGAATTTTGAGCTTATGCAATACCTTAAAAAACAAAAAAAATCCCTAAGTTGATTTCGCCGAAGTTTTAAACGTGTTTAATGAAAAATTTATATTAAAAATGCCAAATTTGGTTATTTCAATAAAAATGGAAAAATTGCGTAAATTTGGGAAAAAAGGAAATAGCAGGATTTTCGTAAAATCAGCTTAAGTACAGAAATTACAAGGAATTATAAAAAAAAAACTGAAATTAAACGTAGATAGTATGAGCGAATTCAAAACTGAGAGAATGTAAATTTTGATCGGACTGAAATCATAAGTAAATTAACTTCTGACTCCAATCATAGCTTGAGTCGATCAAAAATAGAGTTGATTGATTAACCGAATTTTACTTCTGAGTCCGTTCACTAAACAAAGTAAAAATAAATCAAGTAATTTTATGGACTGGAAGCTAACCAATTCCATCACAGACTTTATTGTAGCCATCACAATTAGCTTAACTTAACCCTCGAAATGTTTTAGCCATTTTAAAAGGTTCACCACCCCAGGGGATGTGATCTTGGACCCGTCTTTTTGCCAATTAAGTACTTGTGGGGCGTTAAGATCCCTTTCCTCGTCATCCAACCATTGCACACAAGAAATTCCTTTTTTCAAGTCTCTTTGACCCCTTAATGGTATTCATTCGAAAAGCGTGCTTAACACAGATTTAATAAAGTTGATAATATTGGGAGTACCATCAATACCCTGGACACCGCAGGACTCAGCACTCTCATATTAAAATAAAATGTGATGAAAGTCTTATCACAAAAACTCGTGTTATAAACTAAGGCTTTAAGTAATTTAGCTTTGCAGGAAGAAGAAGTTAACATAATTATGTTTAAAAGGGTTGTTTTTCGTGTAATATTATAAACCAATTGACAGTTTTGTCCATACCACAGATAATGTCTTCCATTAATCAAGAGAATTTAACTTTTTAATACAACAAGTAGTAGGTATTTCCGTTATATAACTTAAGAGTTGGAACTCTATTTGGTACTACTCCGCAGTTTAAAAACAGACTAAATTAGATTTTGGGTGATTAATAAAGATAGAAAAGAGCATTTGGCTTAAAAGTATTCATTCTGCAAATCAATTATTATTGTTATGGTTCCTCTGTAAATCCACTCGTAAGTTATGTTAGTAAGCGAAATCTAGAGTGTAGCAGTCTAAATTGAATCCTATTTAATTAATAGAAGTTATCACGTGCAGTTATGAAGGGCGTAACTCTACGTTAAGATTAAAGTTGCGTTAGGTATACCTCAAGGTACTTACATTAGAACACTTCTTTTTATTTTATCAATAAATTAAGCTCATTAATGGAGATTTATAAAATTTGTGTGAATGATATCATATTATTCTTCTACAGTAAAGGTTTGAATAACATCGTGGGCTAGTACAAATTAGTTAGTAACAATTACAAGAGTATAAATAAGCTTGTTTACTAAAAAATAGAGGCAAGTTTAATATTGTGCGCAATTTTTGAAAACTTTGCGATGGAAAAGAACATTGTTACAGGTGATAACAGTATAGTACGCTACCATAATCCTACGACTAAAAGATAGTCTATGAAATAGTTTCGTAAAGGGGATCCGTTGCTAAACAAAAGACGAATAACTAAAAGCAGCTAGAAGACAATCAACCTCATTGTCGCATCCGTGAGAAATTCAGATTCATAGATTTTAAAGATTAGGTGTGTTAAATTTTTTTTCAAAATACGTCTTTGTTTCGTGTAATTTAAATTTCTGTTTATTTTTATTTATTCGATCAAAACATGTCGAATGGAGCCTCCATTCATTTCTTTTATTTTAATTTCATCTTTTTGCCGCACAATTTTAGCGTCACGAAATATTTTCGCAAATTAAAACAAATAACCAATTTTTTTTTTGCAGAAAAATGTTTCCTCCAGAAGTGAATGATTAGCAATAATGAAGGGGAGACCAGAATTACTGCTACTTGCAATGATATGCTGGAGAATTTCCTTAGTGAACGGAAACGGATGTCCATCATCAGAGAACATTTTACCTTGTCGTTGCTCCCTCAAGGGAGAAGAAATGCAAATATGGTAAGACGCGAACTTACCTTCCTCCATTCAATTCATTCTAAATTGATTTCTTTTTCAGGTGTTCGCACAGCAATCTGCCCCAAATCATGGAAGGAATGAAAGCTGTCGAAAGAAATATTCAACGTACTATAGATGAACTTATTCTCGAGAATAATCAGCTTCCAGCACTACCGGGACGATTTTTCGGATCAATGAAAGTCATGCGTTTGATGTTGCGTCATAATAATGTTGAAAGACTTTCGAATGGTTGGCTGAACGAACTCGAAGATAGTTTGGTCGAGATATTCTTGGTTGAGCGCTCACTTAGAAGTGTACCAGTGGAAAGTCTGACGGGAATGAAGAAATTGGAAGCGATCACAATTCAGAGCGAGGAACTGAAGAGATTACCTGACTTTTCAGGGCTTTTAAACCTTAAATATATCAGCGTACAGAGCAAGTCTATATTAGAACTTCCTCCCAGTTTGTTTAGACACTTACCTAAATTAGAAAACGTTCATATTAACGGCGGACCTGGTTTGAATAGATTGGAATCTGGATTGTTTAATAATTTGCCGTCTTTGAAGAGTGTCGACTTGAGTAAGAATGGAATAAATTGGCTGCATTTGAGATCTTTGTATCGCCTTCCGAACTTAACAACACTAAGACTGTCTCATAATCAGCTTAGTGATGTTGGTATGGTCGGTCGGGTGGTCAAGGATTTGGAGAACCTTCAAAAGCTTCGTTTAGATAATAATTTAATAACTGCATTGAGGGAAGGCAGTTTTGTCGATCTTCCAAGCTTAAAGGAGTTGTACTTGAATGACAATCGAATAACGGAAATTCACTATGGGTCTTTTCACAGAACTCCAAACCTGCGAATCGTATTCTTGCAAAATAATCATATAAAACGGATTCATCCTGAATCCTTCTTGCAATCGTCAGGCAGTGGAGTTGAAATTCTCTACCTGCAAAACAACGAAATTGACCATGTTGAAGAACTACGATCACTCCTTGACGCTCTTCCAACTCTTAAGTTTTTGGAATTCAGCAACAATTACCTGGTCGAGATTTCATTTGGTACCTTACATGGACACGGAACTATAGAACAACTTCACCTAGACAGTAACCTGATACAAGTAATAGACCGAGATGCACTTATAGCAATGCCAGCGCTACGAGAATTACGACTACGAAACAATAGTCTTTCCGAAAATCTTCCAATGCCATTTTGGAATCTTCCTGGCCTAAAAGGGCTGGATCTTTCGGCAAACAGGATAAAAAGAGTGGATTCCCTTCTGTTTGCAGGACTTCCATCACTGAGACGATTGGATTTGAGTCAAAACATGCTAACATTTATAGATCCATCTACATTTATTCACACCCCAATGCTGGAGACATTAAACATGTCTTTCAATGAGCTATCAACCATACATCCTGGCACTTTTCGAAATTTAGACAGGCTTTTTGAGATAGATGCAAGTCATAATCATATGACTGATATGATACCAGGTCTTCCAAAAATTGTAGAAAGAATTTCACTACGAGGAAATCAAATTTCGAGTTTACCAATATCCGCGAGTAAATCTTTCAATTTGCCTAATTTACGCATGCTTGATCTAAGCAACAACAAAATCGAGCACATACCAAAGTACACTTTCCAGTCGGTGAATCAATTAAGACTGTTGAGCTTGAATCGTAATAGACTCAGGACAATCGAAGATAGTACCTTTCTGGGGACTGGCAGAATTGAAATGCTCCACCTTCAGGACAATCAAATTGCAAAGGTGCAAGATCGAAGTTTTGAACTAATGTCAGATCTTCGCACTTTAAATCTTCAAGGAAATAAAATTGAAATGATCACCGACAATTTCTTTGTGAATAACTCAAAATTGGAGCAGTTGGATCTCTCTAGGAACATGATAAGAGAGCTGACCCCAATGATATTTAAAAACTTAAAATCATTACAATATTTGGATCTGTCCGGAAATTTATTATTAGACATTCCAAATAGTCTGTCGGAATTGGTTGCCCTCAAGGACATTGATATGAGTTTCAATCGATTGATGTATCTCCCTCCGGCAGTAATTGGTGCTTGGAAGAATGTGATTGAAGTTCGTTTGTCCAATAATCAAATTGAAGAACTGAAACAGGGGACAATGAGAAATTTGCCTCAGCTTCAGTATTTGGATTTGTCAAGTAATGAAATCCACTCTATCGAGCCGGGAGCTTTACGAAACTTACCGGATTTACAAGAACTTGTATTGGCTGATAATAAGATTGTAGAACTTAAGGATCATGTATTTGAGAATCTTCCAAATTTGCAAGCAGTTCATTTGCAGCACAACATGCTCAGATTTATATCACCCGACAGTTTCTTTAAATCGCCATCTCTTGTTTATCTCAATCTTTCAAGTAATCATTTTCATAAGATGGAAAATATTGGATTGCGCAGTATGCGAAACCTTGAGGTATTGGATGTTTCGAATAATGCCGTAAAAGTAGTCAATACAATGCCTTTACAAGCCTTAAATTGGTTAGTGGAGTTGAAATTGGATGAAAATCAGATTTGTAAAATTCAGGTAATCTTTTATAGTTTTTTTTTCGCTCTGATGCTTGAACATTACTTAATGTTCAAGCATAACAAATTTAACGACCAAAATTTTATTTTAACTTGTCGTAATGTTTCATTTGTACTACACCTTTTCGATGTTAAAATATATAAAAATACAAAAACGAAAATATGTTTTGCGTTCACAATACTCAGCAGTTAATGTCACATATTTTAATTGCAGGGGAGTCCTTTTGAGACAATGCCACGTTTAAGGGTTCTTTCCATGAGAAAGAATAGAATGAAAGCGGTCCAAGAAGAAACTTTCCGGAATCTTAGAGGGAATCTAGCTGTTCTGGACATAGACGGTAAGATCCTCTTTATGAAGAGATGGATTCACCTCGATTTAATTTAAATTTCTGATAAGAAAAATATTGCTTTAATTTATTTACGACAATATTTTGCCGAAGTAATTATGAAACCTTCACATTGGGCAATATGACAGTGACACCAGTTTAATTTCAAATTTTTCCAATTTTCAGGCAATCCAATTTTATGCAGTTGTGAAATGATATGGTTTAGTGTATGGCTAGACGAAACCAATTCACCAGAACCTGGTCCAATGTGTCAAAATGGAAAATTACTAAGAAAATCTCGCCTTGATAGAAATGAATGTGAAACTCTAAGATCATCACAGAATTTGCCTCTAATGAATGAGCATGGCGATATTTTTACTCGTCAATTGAGTACCGAATTAAATGATGAATGTGAAGATGAAACGAGAGAGGATGGAAAGGAGAAACCACTTCCAGGAGAAAGTGAATATTTCTATGATCAATACATTGATTATCCAGTGAATGAGAGCAGCACCTTCTCTGGTGGTAATAATAAAAGACCTCAAGTTAATGATAATAAGTTAAATAGTGTTAAGCCAAACAAGACTATCCTTAACATGAACATGTACAACAAATTTCGACCTCCACCTTCAGAATCATCATCACCTTTTACATTTTTTGGATACCCGTTACCATCTTTCAACGTTGGTAAGTTCTTTGGAAACGCCCGTAAATCAGATGTTACTGGAGAAAGGCGTCCATCTTCTACCCGTGGAAAGGTTAGGATGTATCATCCAACAGATTCTGAGTTGGAGAAGTATCTGAACCAAGAAACGCAGTATCATGATATTACATCACGCAACCGGTTTATTGAAATTAATTCAAGTGAAAACGTTAGCAATGAGGAGACAGTATCTTTCCGAACACCGTTTAAAGCACCATCAGTAGAGAAAGGAGGATTTCTGCCAATTCTTCCAAACCAAGCCGGTGGGTTTATACCGATAAGTGATCCTCATCAAAACAAGTTAGATCGACCTATTGAAAAGCCAAAAGTGCAAAATTATAGTCCTCAGATTGTAAGAGAAACTTCTATTACAACTGAAACATCACGACCAGTTTCAGGCACACCTCCAGTTCTCAAAGATATTTGCATCGATTGTTTGGAAATAAAAACTACAACATCGACTGCCGTTGATAAAACTACCACAGAAGAAGTACGTCCTCCATTTTTCGTTACCACAGAGGAATATGAACCACCGGCTACCTCAAGTTCAGCCGAACCAATCGATATTTCGTCATTAGAAGAAAACCTATTTCCACTTACTTCCACCCCTGAAACAATCCTTTTAATCCCACCATCTGATGAGCAAGAAGGTCCTCCAATTTATGAGAACTATTGGAAAAATAACAACAACTTCCAAGGCTATACACCATCACCAATTATTGCAGCAGATTCAACGCAACTACGTTCAAATTCTCGTCCACCTTCTGGAAGATCCACTATAACTAAGGTGCATCATCCGCAGAACTTGAATTTACCAACAGCAGAAGAATACTTTCGAACAACTACATTTAGAAGTGTTGATAATGATTTCGAACCAAATGAATTTGTGACTACAACGTACTTGGAAGAAGATGAGCCTTTAAAACGAAGTGGTATGGAGTGGTATTATGAGAATTATAAAAACAGAGAATCAGAGAACGAGAACTCTTTTTCAATGTTTCCAAAATCTGGTGCTAAGCGTTTAGTTGTTGAAGCTAGTATTTGTCTAGTTTTAATTTTTGTTAATAGTCCACTGTTCAGTATTTTCTATTAGTGATAGTCCCAAAGCATAGTGTAAGGAGGATGTAAGATATAGTTCAAGGCCATTATTGGCTCAGTATCATTTTCATCTTTTCGTCAATACTTAACAATTTAATTTCATGGAATAAAATTGGTACCATACATGCCTTTTAAATTTTTTGACTAATTCTAGACAGTATTTTACTAATTATGTAATCTCGGCAACAATTTCAACCTAAAATGCCTTAATAAAAATTATAGAGTAGCAAGGAAAGAGTCAAAGACAATCAACATTACATCGGTGCTCCAGAGAATCGATACTTATTATTTTAATCTAGACCTTAGACAGACTATCTCCATAATGATTCTATTTGACGATGATTACACCGTCCGTGTAAACGAATGTGTCTGTTAGAGTCGCGATTCATCTGTGAGGACGTATATCCTGCTGTAGCGGCTCCATATTTTTTGTATAATTTTTCCAAAGTGTGATTAAAATAATAAATATTCCGAATTAGTCTGCGCTTTTCTCACCGGGGAGAACCAGCAACCGTATTGGGAAGAAATATAGTGAGAAGTTAAGGCCGTCCAGGTCGTTACAGGGTAGGGAGTAAGGGCATTAGTTTCTCCAATCCCCTGTTTTTTAAAGAAAGAAAGAAAAGAATGTGTCTGTTAAAAAGTGTGGGTGAAGAGGGTACTGGAGAGACTCCGCACTGCCTTCCTCGCTTACATTTTCTGACGTTTCTACGAACGGTGTAATTATTCTCATAGAAATGACTAAATTTGAAAAGTGGACTTTCCTCGATTCTCAAAAAATTTGTCAAAAAGCAAATATTTCTTTACATTATTTGCCAAAATTTAATTCCGTCAGCTATTATAATTAAATCAAACATAGTTAAGTATAGAGAGGCAAGTGCCCGATAAAGACTTGCGTGGATTAACAGGCGTAACCATGTAATAAATAAATAAAAAAAAACACGCATTGCGTGTAGGATGACGTGATAATGATTGAAGGGAGAAAAACTTTAAAGTTCCTACTAAATCAAGCTATACTTAGGTGATTGTATACTACTAAACTGTGCTTTACAAGTTATTCCATCCTATAAGAGGAAAGGAATAACTTGGGAGTACCTTTGCACTAAACTGTAAAAATCTGCATATAGGCTCCTATGATGCTTATTCGGACAAAAATGATTGAGGTACTTTTATTGAGGAAAATTGTACTTTGAGAAGCCACCGGAATGTTGTAATGTAAAATTTAATACTAAAAAAAACTTGTAGATTAACTTTTGCAAAGACAAAAACAATTCCCAACCTCAGGTTAAGAAATACTGTAAAAGAAGATCCAATAAATGCAAGAAGTTTTGTGCAACATCACAAGAGTTATTAAAAGAGGGTTTCGAATCATAGTTTAAATATTTTCTGTGAAAACTGCGAGGAGCAGGACACTGATGAAGAAATTAAATTCTATTGTGCTACATCAAACATTTATTTACAGCCTACTAATTCTCACTATATTTAGGTTTTATAATAGCCTTATCTTTCAGACTAATAACCCAGCCAGGGTTTAAACCGTAAAAAATTTGTCGCGGATCCTTCGCATAAGTTAACATTTCATAGGCTGGATCATCCTCAATTTTAGGTAGTTCATAGCCGTACTTTTGTGCAAGTACCTAAAAAATGTTAAGGAACGCCTTAAGAAAAATTCCGATTATTCGAAGATATTTTTCTTACCAATCTCTCTTTGCTAATTTCTTCTGGATCAGCTAAATATCCTCGGTTTTTTGCTGAAGTATAATAATCAACAGCATCTTGCGGGGGAAGCATTCTACGCGGAATGGGAACACCCTTTTCAAGCCACTTTTTCGGGTTTCTTAAGATTTGAAGACTATGCATATCATAATAAGCGGTTCGAATTATTCCCCCATTTTTTTCAATAGCCGCAATAACAGCCTCCTTTGCATGCTGAACTTCTATGCATACTTTCGCCTTGAAATTATCAACACCTTCGTCAGTGAGTTGAAAACCGTATTGCATTTCATCCGGTCGAAGCATAAACAGTCCAGTGTTGCATATGGTGGTTACATCAATTGGAGCACTTGTATCTATTCTATCGGTATCTATAAGCAATTGAATTTGATTCAGAGTAATAGGAGGGTATTCTCGACGCAAATGATGACCCTTGTAATAAGGCTCATAACCAAATCGCAGATAGAAGGGTGTATTTCCGGTTTCGTACCCAAGACGCATATAATTCTGGCGCTGTCCTGATCCTTTATTTCCTGCTCCGTGCTTGTCACCGCTGTGTTGCGCACGTCCTCTTTTCTCCTGCGATAAATCTTGGACGTCCTAAAGAACATTTATAAATTGGATTAACCTCACCTTTTTCCTAGATTGAGGATTGGGACGAATGTTACTAAGGCATAATCTCGGGAGAGACCTTAGCATTTTTAATGCCTTGTCCGCAGTGTGTTGTGCAGATCCCATCTTCGATTGTAGTAATTTAAAAGATTTAAACAGGTAACCGGCAGAACTTACTAGGCACGAGTAAAAACAAGAAACTGACAGTTGTTTTGACAGTTATTTGACATTTCTGTGGTGAGTTGTTTTCAAACCTTACAAATGTACTGCACCACATTAGTAGGGAAAGAAATTCAAAAAGGATCGTTTTAATTTGTTTACTATTTTTCTTTTATCGATTTTTATTAATATGTTTTAGTGTCTTTTTGTGTACCATTTCAATATATATGATTTTGATAACTGATCCGTCTTCTATTGTGTCTTGTTATTTATAATATTTATTACAGTTACTATATACAAAAAATTATGTTATGGAAATCGAAAAAAACACTAATAGAAGGAAATTCTCACTGAACTTATTAATTTTTCCCACAGTATTAGCATTAGTTTTTAATAATTAATTGCAAGAAGACAGTTCCTCTCAAAAAGGTAATAACTGAACTT
Organism: Dasypogon diadema; assembly: GCA_006980735.1. Taxonomy (NCBI): domain Eukaryota; kingdom Metazoa; phylum Arthropoda; class Insecta; order Diptera; family Asilidae; genus Dasypogon; species Dasypogon diadema. The sequence goes on from QYTT01084107.1 coordinate 40,320, forward strand.
CTAATGAATAATTCAAAGAAAATAAAGTTGAATGTAGCAGCCATAAAATTGTGCAAGCTCCTCTTAGAATAAAAAAAAAAGGTATAATTCAGAGAAGATCTGGGTGCTCAACAGGCTGCACGGTGCAGTGTTTCCATTTGAAGCGCAACCACTCTGAAAACTTCGCCACAGAGTTGAGTATAAATGACCAAAAGTGAATGTCCTATCCACAAGTGCTGCAAAACCCTTGTTGTGAATCAAAAGAGGTCAATTTTATAGAAAAGTTTAAAATAAGAAAAAGGTGGGCAAAAAATCTCATTGGAGTTTTCTAAAGTACTTAATGTGTCGACTCTACCGTAATTAGAAAACGAACTGATCTGTAGGAGGCCTTCAAGTTATCCATTAAAGACTGTATGAAACTATCCTTTCTCGCTAACTAGTCTCGCTTTGCCTGATCAGAGAATAGACTGGCACGTGTCTAGGTAGGTTTCCTCCTTAGCAGACACATAGTTTTCGGAACCTCAATGTTACCAGTATTTAAGAACAGTGCCTCAGTTTACAAACAGGAATACCTTCCAAAGGTAATCCTATAGATTCGG
>QYTT01084108.1:10507-28556 GCA_006980735.1 Dasypogon diadema
ATGTCAGAAATCAAGCTAAGCAAACGAATTGGAATAAGTTAACTTGCTTGCTGACGTCATTAACTGTTATTACGAGACGAAGACGAAGCTGAAGACTTGGATTAGAATAGGCCCTAAGTGTACTTTTGATTCTCTGGGTAAACCGGTTTAATGATTTCGTCATGACAACAAAGTGCGCTCTGCTTGAATAACATGATTGTTTCACTATTTGTAGCGCGCTGAAAATAAAGTCATCCACATCCAAAGCATCCATTTCAGGCTCAAATGCGCCAGTCAGCATCTCACGATAACGTACACTCTTCATTGAAACGGTCGTAACAGCTTCATTTCGAAAAGATACAGTTCAATGACATTGCCAGTCCAAAAACCACAATAATCTGTCACTCGTTGTTGATAAAGAAGTTATTCGATTATTTCTCTTGGGTTTTCAGGAACCCAGATGCGATAGTTTTGCTTGCTTACGCAGCCAGAGAGATGAGCCTCTTTACTCAAAATGATTTTCTTGAGAAACTTGGGGTCACCTTCTTGCATTTCCAGTACCCAATCAATGAACGAACGGTATTGTCCATGATCTATTGTCTTTGATGCTTGTGTCAGATGGACTTTATAAGTCTTTAAACCATGATCTTTGTGTAAATTAAGGGTGCAGGCTGCTGATACGCCTAATTGCTATGAACGTCTTCGAATTGACATGTGCTGGTCTATATTTTCGGTTTATCTGGCTGCGCGAGCACGGACTGAGTTCTTAACATCCGCAACTTGGTTGAGACGTTCAAATTTTTCCAATCAGCTTCATAATTACATTCATTTCGATCGAATGAAGCACAGATTTTACTACTCAAGTGTCAAAGACAGACAGCTGTAATTTTGACATATGAAAAATAGAGCGCAGTTTAAAGTAAAATCAATTATTGAAACACCAATGTAACTAATGCCTTCTCTCGACTATATCTTAAAGTTGTTTGCCTAGACTAGTTTACGTTACAACTGAATATCTTACCTTTCCTTTGTATATGATCATTTGCATTTCAGCTATTCACATTGTAATAATAATGAGTTTCACTTCTAACCCAGAAGGCGCACTTCTCAGCGGGGTGCCAAGAAAGGCTTATCCATCTCCGCATAAGCGTTCACACATTTCAGGGAAATGTGTTAAGATTTGGCTCGCTGACCAGCATGCAAAACTATTAGTGAGGTTAGACAAGAACAAGGAGTCGTTAGTAGATTAAATATCAGCCCAGGACTCATTTAACGTTATCACTAAGACAGTTACAAAACCGGATGCAGGCGTCTCTTAAGCACATCCCTAGACACGTTCACGTCAAAGTGTTCCGCAATGCGATTCACTGCCATACACATGCGGTTAATGGGTTCATGTTTACCGTAGTTAGTTCTGGAAGAGTTAATGTAAAGGAGAGGGACAGCCCTCATGTTGTGAGTGTTAGCCCTGAAGGATACCCTGCCCCGAAGTTCCCAAGAGTCAATATTATCGTTCAAGAGCTGGTGAATGAAAACTATGTCGGCAAATCCGCATCGCCTCTTCAGATAGGCCAGGCCAATAAAATTTAGATGCTCGCAATAAGGCGGGAGGATCATAGGGTCGTCACAAGGCAAATCTCTGAGTGCGAATCTAACGAATCTGCGCTCGAGGTGCACGGCATAGAAAGGATTCCATACCTGAGACATGTGCTCAATCAATGGTCTGACGAATGAGCTGCATAATGTTAATAAAACCTGACGGTCGAACCTTGAACCAAGCTTTGAACCAAGCCTCATGCCAAGGTCGACAACTGACTGCACGGGATGTTGGCCGAGGCAAATGTGTAGTCATAGCTAATAGTAACACGCCTTCTAAATAGTGACATCACCTCGCACTTACTTATGTCGAGCTCCAAGTTGTTGTGGCCACACCTAGAATGTCAATGCTACATTTGCTAAACAAGGAATATAACTTATTGAATTCATTAACCATTTCTTACTTCAATTTTAAGGGTGCATTTCAATAATTGTATAATACTATCCAATTCTTTCCGTTGATAATTTCTATTGCCTACTCCAAAGCATGGAATTCTGTACTCTCTTAAAATGGGATATTTAGGTAAGAAGTGCAAGCCACCCTCCTCTTCGTTCAGATTACACAGAAAGAACATAGGTGTACAGTAGCCTACCATGAATTTGAAGGTACTCCATGTTTCTCTACAATTGTTATCATTTGCTAACACCACGTTATTTTTTTTCTCATTTGTTATAATCTTGGGTCATCTGTGGTCCATCATGTCACATAAAATACGCGAGATGTAAGATCTGTTCGTCTACTCAAAGACTTATAAAACTTTGTAAAACTTTATGTCAAAACGCGTTTTCTTACTGTTTGGGCTAGAGAAATTTTACTACGTCATCCGTGAAGTTTTATATGTAATGGAAAATGAAAATTTTCTGAGCTTGGATTCTTGTTATCAAATACAGCTGGCTGTTAGCGTCATTGCCTGCTTGTTGACGGTGAAAAATTAATATAAGAAAACTTCTTGTCTTGTACTTTGGCCTAAAATTGCATAATTAGATATTAGGCTATGGAAAATAGTGAATAGAAACTAAGCCGTTTTCTTATTTCAGAAACATGATACCCCTATTTTACATAAAGTTTTCTCCAAATAATTTTCTAGTCCATAGGAGAAGAACAGACCTGTAATTTGTAATGATACTTCAGCGTCATAGTGTCACACAGGACACAGCGACACAGCACAGCTCAGATAGAGAGAAATCTTAGGGAAAAGAAGATTTGGAAATTTTAACTTAGTAAAATGTTGCAAAGTAAGGTCGTAGTTATAGTGACTAGTAAAACCGGTATGTAAAATAGCACTTAATTAGATTTCAAGTTCAAGGGAGCAGTATTTTACCTAATTTTAGGTTCAAATATTTTTATACTCTCTTCTGCTTTTGGAAAAAATTTTTATTATTCAATTATGTCACAGAAAGATTTAAAAATGAATTTCATGACTTTTCCAGATGAACATGACTTTTACTGAACAGCTGACCGGCCATTTGAAAAGTAAACAACTCTTCAAACATCTGATTCGAGTTTTACCGATTACTATCACGGCAAACACGTAAAACAGTATTCAAATCTTGGAATATTTCCTCCTTTTTAAATGATGTATGTATTTTACTGGCCACTATAACTACGGCCTAAGTCACAATTTTTGGCACGAAATTTTTACTATGCAACATCATTCCAGTGATTTCACAAGTGAAATTTTCGTCAGTAGAATTGCTTCTCCCCAAATAAATTACCGTGCCCTTTGCAGTAATCGAACCCGTGCCCACATAAAAGAAAACCTGCAGACATGCGCCTCAACAAGCTCGACTACTGGCGGTGGGGTTTCAATATAATCAACAGAATTTTTTAACTTTGTCTTCTGATGGTGATTTAATAGATGGAAACGCGTTAGGAGAATTTTGTATTTTTTTTAAATAAATTAACAATTCTAACAATGCAAGGGGTGCGTGGCACCCGGGGGTGCAAGGGGTGCGTGACACCCGGGGGTGCAAGGGGTGCGTGGCACCCGGGCGCAGGGTCTTAGGGGGTGCACCGATCTTCTTACATACCATGCGTAATCAGTTTTGAAAATTACTTAACAAACATTCATTATACTTATAAAAATATAGGCACCAATGTTGTTTACAAAATACGCCTCATGCAGCTGTCGGCACATTCGTCTTGCAAGCCAATTTAGATCAACGAACATTAATAACAAGAATCCCCACTCTGCCAGAAAATCCAAATGAAAGAGACTGTCACGCAAGAACAAGATGACTGTATACGTGAAAGTAGAAAAAAAAACAAATGACAAAACAATTCGAAGAGAGATACTAATAACTTTAATATAAATCTTACATACATCTGAGAGAGAAGAATGGTCACTTTTTTTAAAGGGGAAGTGAACTGGTTTTTTTTACTTTCAGAAATAGAAAAATTAACACATGAAAATAGATCGGATATTGACAGGAAAGATCTATTTAATGAGTTAGAATTGCTGCCTTTATTTTTTATAAATAAAGACATAACTCTACTCGACGTACTAAATTATATTTATTTCAATAATGTAATGTTCGTGTTTCCTAATGTTTCAACATCTTTACGTATATATGTAACACTTCCTGTGGCAGTAGCAGAAGGCGAAAAGTCCTTTTCGAAATTGAAATTAATAAAAAATTACTTACGATCCACCATAACCCAAGATAGATTGACAAATTTGGCCATAATAAGTATCGAATCGAAAGTAGATTTCAAAACAAACGATATCATTAAAAAGTTTGCCAACTTAAAAGCCAGAAAAATTGAATTTGATGTTTGACAATGCACCTAATTTTATAATAGCGTAAGTATTAAATAAAAATATGGAACACGAAAATTAGATTTTTTTTCTGGCAAGGGGGGCGCAGGCTGATTTTCGCACCCTAAATATATGACACTTTTAACATACTAGTTGTCAAGTTCTATTGTAGTCTAATAGACGGTGTTGTCTTGGTATATCGTTAAAGTGAAGTTGGCAGTGAGTATTCCAAAATGGAAAATTCCGAATATCGTGCTGTGATAAAATATCTTCTGAAAAAAAGTTAAATGCAAAGCAAATCCATGATGCAATGTGATTAATGTGGTAGGTGAAGATGCTCCTTCCTACGTCACCGTCTGTCCTTAGGTAAATGGGTTCAAGAACGTAAGAAACGGTGTTGAATATGCTGCTGGTTTGGGACGTTGTCTCTACTCCAGATATGATCAACAAAATGTGCATGACATTATTTTATAAGATAGAAAATTGAAATTGTGCGAGGTAGCATATCAAAAGAACGGATGTACTACATTTTAACGAATAAACTGGATATGCACAAGCTGTCTATAAGATGGGTTCCGCGTTTGCTTTCTGCAAAGAATAAACGGAACCGATGTCATCATTCTCACACTGCTTTTGATAGGTTTAACAAGATTCCTGCCGACTTTTTGTGCCGTTTTGTGATGGCCGACAAAACTTGAGTTCATCATTACACACCTGAAACGAAATCGAAACAATGGATCCATCGTGGTTCTCCGCCACCAAGAGAGGTAAAGATGGTTGGATCGGTGGGTAAGATCATGGTTTCCGTATTTTGGGATTCTAAAGGCGTATTGTTAATTCATTACCTAAGCATGGGTGAAACTATAAACGCGAAATACTATACTAACCTACTTGATCGTATAAATGTTGCTATATGTGCGCAAAACGTCCAGGTTTATCGAAGAAAAAAATTCTTTACCATCATGACAACGCATCCGTTCATATGAGTGTTGTTGTCATTCAAAAGTTGGAAGAACTGAGGTTTGATTTAGTTAGCCATCCACGTTATTCTCCCGACCTGGCACCCTCTGACTATAATCCCATAAACAATCTCACAAAATATCTAGCTGGATAAATGATTACTGTAAATACGTATTTTGAGAATCTTGAAGAAAATAACTTCAGAAAAGATCTTCAGAAGCTGTCACATCGATAGAAGATATACCTTTTTCCAAGTCTATTTTTCACTTAGAGTCACATGACTTATAATCCCATCCTCGTACAGATCCATTAATGGAGAAGGTTAGCTGAGGATGTGTGAGAATAAGCAGCCGAAAATAATTTACTATATACTCATTACTTTCTTTCTTCTCTACGTCTATGGTATAACATAATTGGTCTAAAACAGTTATAGTTTTGTTTATTTTCAAGAATGCTATTATATATTGTTCGTAAAGTAATTTCAGAAAGATCTGAATTTGTATTCTAAGTGGTAAAAAACAGAAAATTTTCATTCGGTTTGAGAATAATTTAATTCGTAAATCTTTTTAATATGGCTTGATAAATTCTTGTCAGAAAAAACTCGAATATAAATTCTATTTTCCAAATATTTGCTTCAATAGATAAAAAATAATGAAATACCATACATTATACTGTAGCTATTAAAATCTGAGTACTTAGTAAAATGCGAATGATTATTGACAAATTGTCAAATTAAAATTGAAATAGATACTTTTTCAAATAGATACATGCTTAGTTTTGTATTACGCAAAAGTATCGAAATTTATGTCAAGGGTCACACAATTCTAACCCAAAATTTCAAATCTACTTGTTTATTAATACTAATCTTATCTGATTCAACGGACAAGTACCCAACCTCATTAGAATTAAAAAAACATTTCACATAATGACAAATGGGATTACAAGATACGAAGAAATTATCTTTTCCACAAATTAATAAAAATTCGTCATACATTCCAAAGGACCGATAACGTCCAAAAAGCCTTATCAATTATATTTTGAGTTATGTTTACCACGATATTCATGTGAAGACATTTGTTCATATCAGGAATTGGGTTGAAAGAGATATTTTGAACATCTTTAAAAAATTATGAAGTATAAGTAACCCTTCCATAATATACTAAAGCTCCTAGAATTTAGAATATATGCAGTAAAGAGTTAGGAATTGCAATACGGACAAAAGATTTTAATGATTCCCATCGAAGTATATCGTGACAAAAACATTTCAAAAATTTAGAAAACAAAAAGATCTTTTCACACTGAAACTTAAACTTATCCCAAATTGCATCCTGTTATACACCCTGTCAAAAAAACATAAAATCTCTATAATTCCTGACTTTGGGATTTTTAAAATAGAGAAGAACAATATGTAAGAAACTTATCAAAAATGAACGAAGGTAATTTTATTCCAAAAACCCTCTCAAAGTGTGCAGAACAATACCAACAAGTACAAAATTAAGCTATATTTGCATAAATTTAGAAAATGATATCTTTTTCAATATGAATCTTACCATATTACGTCAGGCTACGTTGTCTGGATGTATCCGAACTGAAGCGTTAGGGTACCTATGTCAGCAAAGCTCAGCCGATTTACATTAGTCGAGCCCCGATCAACCGCTGCGATATGGAGTTTCTAATCACCGGACCCATCTGGATCCGATCGTCATATTAAGAGGGTGTATCCATCTCAGTATTGGATATAGTTACAGCATCCAAACAATTGGATATACGTAGCTGACAAGCAGACAACAATTAACGTAGTCTGTAACAATCGGGTTATCATAAAAATGCTTCACGGTAGCCGGATATTTAAGCTCAACCAAAACTGTCAAGTGAAACATTAATACTCAATCCATGTTTTCAAATGCCCAACATTCTGCCTTTCTTCCGTCGAGTAATTTGTCCAACTTTCTGTCTAAAAGCACTCCAATGCCTGGAGCAGGAGATTTTAATATTCCCTTGGTTCGTTTAGATATAAACTCATTAGACAAAATACATAGATAAATTACAGTCCAAAATCATCAATATTTAGGAAAAACGTCAAATGAGAATAACTTTGAAATCCAGCCAATGATCCCTATTCCAGCCAGATGAACACAAAATTTTCAACTTCACCGCTCACATTATGATCATTCGATCAAATTTAATTTTCCTTTCAAAAGAGGCATTTTCCTCAACGTAAACATTTCCTCTCCAAAACTAAACTTGAACTTTCCCACATTTGCAGATGCATGGATCGGACGGAGATGAATTCATCCCTGGCGGTAGAATGTGTATAAAAGCTCCACGAGGGTGCCTTAGTAAATGAGGTAACACTTTGTTGGGTTAGAGGACACACTGGGATCGACTTTACCTTAGCAAAGTAGAAGTCGGCTATGGAGTTCCAAGGGCCAGAACCTTTTGCCCCCATTGGGGGAGGAATGGTGAAGGACTTAATCGAGAGTTGGGTCATAAAGGAACATCAGAATCGATGGGAACGTATGACAACTTGCAGACAGGCAAAAAAACGATTAGGCTGTCGTGAGGAAGGACCAAAAGAAAATTTCTAAGCATGGAGCAAGGAACACTCCGATGGGTAGTTTCTTTGAATACTGGGCACGGTAGTTTATATCACCTCAAAAGGATGGGGATTCTGGAGGATGATACATGCAGACTGTGCCTGGAGGATACTGAGACGGCGGAGCATATTGTGGGCGACTGCTCGGCTTTGGCGAGCAGGAGGATGACTGCCACAGATGGCCCCGTAAATAGCATGGGACAGTTAACCTACAAACAGATGCTCGAAATAACAAGAGAGCCGAGGTCAGGGTACTGCATAGGATCCTTTCAACACGTACCAGCTAAGACGGCTCTTTGCAGAGGGACGAAAAAGGACCTGGCGGTAGAGATCTGCATCGATAACTTTCGAACGATCCAATGCAGAATTTGTGCACATCTCAAATTTCCTCATTCCCATAAAATGTTCGTCCAGGGTAGAAAGGTGATCCTCTGCTAAGAGAATTGCCATTTTCTTGTACTAGCTTGCATTTTCCCACGACATTATGTGTTCCCATCACATTGACTGGCCATTTGATACTTTAGAGAATTAAAATTCAGAATTAAGTAAGAATTGTATGAAAAGTGTAATGAGTGAGTTCATTTATTTTGACTTCCCTCCACCAATAAATAAACCCTTATTTGCAAGAAGAAAATCCTGGTTTATCAAACTTCTTTTAAATTAAAAGATTTTCTTAAGGCATCGCTGCAGTGCACACGTCACAAGTAGTGGGATGACCTGCAGATTTGGAGGCTTCTTGCGAACATACTAAAGTAGTCGGAACAATTCATTAGTTGCTGTTTACTTTCCTTTCCTCCTTACATTTAGGGTATTCAATAATTGGTTTAAACCAATAATAGTTTTTCTTGTTTTTATCTGATATAACTGGAATTTTCGTGTGGCAACCATATTAAGACGAATGAAGTACGTGTACGGTAGGTCATAGCGTTCGCGAGTTATCGTGCGGTATAACAACAAAAATTGTACTTTTAGTCTCGTAGGCACAATCTGAGTCAGGATATTTTCGGAATATGTTTTGTTTGATCATTGAAAATGTTAACTTTTAACGTGTGTAATCTATACCTATCATTACAGATGAAGTACGAATTGCGTGCTTATGTTTTGCACACTGTTTTCTTATTTTCTCTAAACAAAAAATCCTAAAAGCAAAAAGTGTTGCCTTCTGCGTGCATATTGTTGAGAATGGTGGGAATCGCAAACAGAGCAGACATACGCCAGTGAGTTGCTGGAATGTGAACAACTACAGTAAAATCCTAAACCCAGCTTACTGGTTACCGTGTCGTCTGTTTACGATGCTGCCGGACGTATTGTTTTCGTTCCATCCTGCTCACTTCAATTTGCTTCATAACAAATCTCCAGAAGGGAGTAAGGGACTGGGACGAAAGAAATATAATACTTCAAGCACCTCGCATGCGTCACACTTAATCGCTAGTTATTTCACGCTCGTCTTGCTTTAACTTGCCCTGAATTGCATACCTGTTCCCAGCAAAGGTGTGAGAGAAACCAGTTTCTGTCGCGTTGGTAGGTTGCAATACCTAAGAAATAATAAAATATTTTGCAATGTTGTCGATTTTTCTATAGAGATATGTATCTGGTCTAACTCGAATTTTGATTTAAAGGTCTGAACTTTTGGAAAAGGTCGTAAGACCATCCTCATTTAAAACCAAAATGAGGGCAAAAGTGTAACAACTACTTGCTGTGCAGATGGCATTATTAAATGTGCTCCATTTTGGAAATAATTATTGCTGAGAAAGCATATTGGAATATGAGAGTTTAAATAAAATGTACTTAGATAATAACAAAGGTCTATGAATATCAAGTTAAAAGATAATTGCCTGAATGAATTGCTTAGGTAATAACAATTACCTATATATCAGGGTGAACTACGAATATGCGACAACCGGTCGGCCATGAATGGATTTCATTGAGACGAGCAAAAATGAGGCACCCTATGATCACAGGTTCTTTTTTTATTAAGTAGTCAATCTCATAGGCTTTCGAAAGGTCTAAAGCATCAAACATGTTCCATTTCTACCTGAGAATAATGCAAAGAAATTTCAAATGATGAAAATGGAAAAAAAACAATCTCTGGCAGAAATGGAATATGTTTGATGCTTTAGAGTTTTTTAAAAGGGTGGCGACAGTATAGGATTGTGGTATATCAATGAAAAGGGGGAAAAAACAGCCTTTAATTACGCGAAGAGAAAAGGGGGTTTTAATGACCTTTTTTTAAAAGAAATCCCTTATTTTTACAAAACAAGCGATGATTTTAGATATTCATTTATTCGAAAGGGGCGAGGGATCGCTCCTTGAAAATACCTATGAGATTGGCTTCTTAACTTCTTAAAGAAACCATGATCATAGGGTGCCTCATTTAGAAGTTACAGGGTATTAAGTAAAATGCAAACCGGAAAATTTAAAATGGCTGTAGCTCCTTACCCCTTTGGCTTTACCCAACTCTCCTCCCATACAATTTTGTTCTGGCCTCAATGGGACCTATCCGAAGACTGCCGATTGTCACATGTTCGTAGTTCAGCCTGTATAAGGAAATGAATAAAAAAATGTAGTTGTTGTTTGAAGCTGTAATTGCAGATGTAGCCTACTGAAACTATACTGGCGTATTCAGGGCAAGGTCCAACCAGATATTGCGCGATCGCTGAGGAAAAGGGAATACTCCAATTACGGAGACGTGCGGTGTTTTGGTGGATTACGACATTGAGTGGGCTCTAGTTTCTTTGTGAACAAATGGTATAAGCATCTTCTCATAAATTTCTCTTTTATTGATGAACGTTGTGTGCACTATACGTTCCGATAGGTGTTTTAATGTTATCCTGAATAAGGTGCTCGCACCTGCGGAGGAGCAAAGCGATGGGGAGGTTTTTAAGAAAGACTGAAGAACCCTACGATAATGTTCCTGGGCATAATATAAAAACAGTCCTAGGAGCTTTTAACATGTAGATTGGTTTTGAAAAATATTTTCCACCTTTGTGGGGTGCATGTCCTTATATTTTCTTCTCTGTCGGCATGAGTTCGAATCCAGCGAAAAGGGCGCGGTGATTTATTTGCGTAGCAGTGATTAAGGTAATTCTGCTGACGAATTCGAATTGCGTAACCACTGGGATGTTGGAGTAAAAATTCCATTCCAAAAGGCTCTATATCCAAATATTGGTTATTATCTTCGAGCATAAAGTAGAAAAGAAATAGAAACAACCATCGGAGAATATTTCACTTGTTTTAGTTCCACTGAAACCAGAAATTTGGAAAACATTTTAAAGATGGAATAGCTAGCAAATTGCTAGCATTTAAAAAAAAAATTTTTGGAATGTTTCGATCTGACCGTAAGGCACTGATTTCGTTGGCATGGCCCTGGCCTCGTCTCGTCGGCATGGCCATGGCATGCAAAAAAAATCTTGCGCCTTATTGGCTTGCTTTCAAAAGCAAGTTTTGGATGCCTCAGTGAAACTCAGAAACAATCAAAGAAGTAAAAGTAAAATAAGTGGTAGAAAATATTCCAGAAATCGAAAAGTAAAAAGAGTGCATCGTGGAAAAAGATAACGCCGTTGAAGGTTCCTTCAGGTGGTTCAGAAGGGAACTTAATAATTGATAAAAGTATACTATTCAGATCAATTGAAGACAACACTTTGTGTCAGCATATAGCTAAAAATTTACTAGAAATTTTCTTTTTTTTTAATTCTTGGAAATTATTGCTTTGGAGTTAGACTACTGCCTGAAACTTTAATATAAAAAATTAAATTTATTATTTATGCCCAAGCATAAATTTTTAGAAAATTCGCTCACAACTTTTATATTCAAGTAATAATTCTCGTTTTTATAATTTCAGGCCAAAGACAAATGTGTATAGATAACTTATGCTCAAACGTTTTGCTTTTCTACAAATTTCTTTGGACTGGAAAGTAGCACAAACGAAGTAGTATCATCATACGACGCTTTCAGTTAAATTTAATGGGATTTCATACCTCTGAAGTTAACTGTCATTTGTTTTTACTTAAATTTAATAAAATATATTACTGAATAATATAATGTACAAACAAAAACTTGTTTCTCTTTTTTACATAGTCCTACAGCCTTCTCAAAATAATGTATTTTCAGCCTTGCCAACACCGGTTGTCCCTCTTAATGCACATATTTAAAATATATACCTATTCCATTGTAAAAGAAAATACGATGAATTTTTATTTATTTAAGAAATAATGCGCACTTGTTCAAGCCGAGGTAAATAATTGATTTTGTTTTTTCTTCCTAAAATATAGTAATTCTTCTTGAAATCTTTATAATTCCTGTGGTTGAAAATTCAAAATAAAACTCATTCCTTTAATATTATTTTTCATATTTTGTATTTTTTTTTGTAAAATGAGTTACATTACACTATTATAAAACTGTTTACAAAAATTTAACGTAATATTGATACGAAATCTATGAACGAGATATAAAGGGTTAAGGGTGTATCTGATTTAACTCTGTGGTATATTTTTCGTGTGATATATAGTCAGACGTTACCATGAAGAAAGATAATACCTATACTGTTGGTTAATACTGTATGTTTCTGTTGAGTTGCTGTTAGTTATAAGGAATAACAATAGACAATACCGTGCTACGATATCAAAACCTTTTCTTTCCGAAGCTCATATGGAAAAACGAAGGGTCTGGGCTATCGAGAATTTGAATCGCGATTGGTCGAACATTGTGTTCAATGGGGAACCGACATTTTGGGCGTGGACGGATGAAGCGTGCTTGGTCCACTCGAGGGACCCATTTCATCCAGCGCACTGTCAAGCATCCAATAAAAATCAATGCGTTTGGGGATGCTTTACGGAACACGGTTTTGGCTGCTTGGAGCTCTTTACCGAGAATTTGGACAGTAAGAAGATTGTCAAAATTTACCAGCGTGCTCTCCTAAAATCAGTGAAGAAGATGTTTGGACCCAACTATGATGATTGGATCTTACAATAGGATAACGATCCCAAGCATCCGAGTCGACTGTGCAGGATCTGGAAAGCAGAAAATAACATAACAATGTTGGACAGGCCATCCCAATCCTCAAATGCCAATCTAATTGAGAATGTGTGGGGCATAATGAAGAGCCAATTCGCTAGAAGGCCTGTGTACAATCTCAAGCAGCTAGCACGGGTAATTCGGAAGATATGGCGTTCGCTGTGAATATGTGGAAAAACTCGTCGAAAGCATGCCCAGAAGATGCCAAGCCGTTCTCGATAGTGGCAGGGATTACACAATTTATTAATTGGTTGTGTCGTAGTACTTTCAATATATTTGAATGTAACAAAAATTAGAAATAAATATTTCCTCTGTAAATAAAAAAATGCGGTTCCTTTCTTGTTGAACAGACTGTATGTAGCTGAAAAATTATATTATATATTACATTTAAATGGAATTTGTTACGCTTGATTTGATACTAGTAAAAGTGATTTTTGTACCTAAAAATACTAAAATACTATTCTGCCACTGAATCACAGAGACTTATAAAAGCGTCATAAGCACTCTGCTCTATCATCGAAACATATTTGACATATTGAGAATAACATGTAGGTAATCTATTGTACTTATCTTGCTAGGTTTTTCGAAAACACCTACCTATGTACCTTCTACCAGAATACCCTTATCATAAAATCCAAATCTCGGTTTGAATACACGACTGCATTTATTTTATTGACCACAATTCTATCTTGGGTCCTTTTTCCCACGTTTGCAATATACATCGATGATTGCAAACTATTAATATGTATGCTATACTGCTCTAATAATATTACCGTTCTAATTCATTGCTACCTAAATAGATTACTACCGTTGTAATGTTTTACACTAACCCTCATTTGTACAATGATTTTTTACCAGCTAAACCCACTCAGCAGCAGCATTAACAATAATTTTGCAGAACTCCATTTTAATCAGATCTGTGTACAAATGTGTGTATTTATAAACTTTGCTACTTTGTAATCGTGGAAATTATTGCAGTGTTGCTTCCTTGAGAAAATATATGTACCATACAAATCTTAAGAAAAGAAGAGAAATGTTGTTTTAAGTGGCCAAAAATAAAGCAGTATCACGATTTCTTCGCCAAAATTTTAATGCGTTAATTACGAAAGCAATTTTCACGACACCAAGCCGAGCGAACGCTTCAAATTATTTTGCTAAAATAAACAGAATGGAGGGCAAACTTTAGATTCAATCGTTTTATGGCGTCACAGACTATGAACAATGTACAATGTAACAAAACGTGGAAGAGAAACCCGTTAGCACACATAAAACACTAACATCAACACTATCACCTTCGCATTGTGTTGTTTCTCAGCCGTTGGCCCGCTTAAGATCGGGTCACAATCAAAAGCCCTCACAGTTTACACAAGTCTGCTGTTTTCCCTGGCATATGAGCCAAATGTCATTTTACTCATTGGCGTCTTTCGCGCTTCCATTCAACTCGCATTTTAATAGCCTTCAGACATTTCCTGGCCAGACGATGGAGAATTTCAAAAAGATCCCTCGGATTATCTATGAGGCGAAAATAGCGACTAGCATGGCCGCAGTGCTACAAACTGGGAGCGACAAAGATCATGAAATTGCCTACAAGGAATCCGTAGAGCCAAACACTGATTTACGTAGTTCTGGGAAAATTTATTAGTGCATATGGTCTAAACTGCTATTATTGGCACAGGCAGCTATCGGTCGCATCATTAGTAACAGCAGGAAATTTTCGAGCTGATCGAGCAATGCTCCGGACCTGGGGAGCTGGATGAACGATCTCCTTTGTGTGGGAGCTGATGAAGAGTTAATCAAATCCAAATGAACTCCTCCTGCGGATCGACTGAGTTAAATTTGGAGTGATCGTACGTTTGTCGTTGAAGCAGCGTAGGCGAATGCCGCTGATCTTTTATCAGCAAAAGTACATCAAAAAGCCAAAGTATCCCACACAGCCAGACTATTTGGCGGTACTCAGCATATAGGAAAAGTTTTGGATTTCTCCCTCATAAGCACGACCTGTTTTAAACACAAACTAACTAGCCCCTGTACAAAGGTGTGAGGAATTAACGTACAGTACAGAAACATTGAATGTATAATGTGGGTGTAGATCATTAAATTTGGAAAGTGCAATTCTCGAACCATTTCTTTTACGACGAACACTTTTGTTCTAGAATGCTCTGTCTGAATATCAATCATACACGATTCTGTATTTACTTACCAACATGTAACTGGACTTTACTGGTGGATGAAATTGTAATTGCATTTTCCTCATTTTGAGACCATCGGGTTAAAAATACATATCTGCATTTTTTGTAACTTGTATAGTTATTTTTGGAAAAAAAGTACATTTCTTTACTCTAGAGTAGAACTCAAGAAAATTTCTTTAGAGAGAATTTTGGGATTGGGGTGAAGGAGAAAATACCAATAAATATGAATTTTTCTGCATCAGATTCAGAAGGTACCTACATTGGAAGATGACAATTTGCTTTAGAAATGAGATTGGAAAAGGGCATCATCTTGCTGTAAGAGAAAGTAAAACTTTTTCACTTGAAATAACGTTTTAATCCCGCTCAAAACGCAAATTAAATAAGTAGGTATCAATTTTCAGAACAGAGCCCTCTTCAATAAACACGCAAGAAACATCCTAAAGGAGGCCAAATATGTTACTATTACTTTGCATTAATTAGACCCATAACCTGTTAGGGATTCCTGGTATGGTTCACTATGTCACCCACGCTGTATTCGAAAACAAAATTTTTCGTCACTGTACAAGGAAATTCATGAGACCCATTCACATTGTACGCAAATAAAGTCATTTATGAAGAAACCGAAGTGATGCCAATAATGACCCATGAGAAAGGCACTGGAAAGGGCACGAAAAATGAATAACCCAATCATTCTTTCAACAATATCTAGCAATAGCTCGAGCTCCCTCGAACAAAACTCCAATCTCTCAGCAATTTAAGATAGCAGTACATGGGCTGACGAAGTATATAAGCCCAATTTCGCCTATCTTAAAGCATTCATAAAATAGAGTTCAATGTTATCGCTCTTCTTCTTGTGCATGACATGTAGTTTCGAAGGTTTTGGCATTATGTATAAGCAACTAGTGTAGCAAGCCTGCCTTATACCCTAGGCAGACGGCATACTCAAATGATCATTATGATGTCAAAATATCCTAGCCTCTGGTCTAGTTATATGAAATTTTAAACAAATTGTAATATTTTGACGTCATAATGCCCATTTGAGTATGCCGTCTGTCTAGTCTAGTCTAGCCTAGGATATTAGACACAGTAACCAAATTTCACAATTTCGTGGAATCCAATTTCAAAACTATCGCGTTGATTGGTGTTTTTTTCTGTATAAAATCAAAGTAAAATTCGTGTCAAAATATGTACTTTGACATTAAATTCACTTTGGTTTCATACCAAATTTCTAGACACTTTTATACTTCCGAAATTGCTTTCTACGATTTTGCATAATTGCCCAAATAGATAAAAAGTTTCTAACAAAAAGTTTTCTAACAATTTGATAACACCAGTCGAGGCGAACAGGCCTCTGTGATGCCAGAGCGAAGCACCTCGTATTGTTTTAAATAATTATAAGCACATCAACGTCAAAATTGCCTTTAACGGGCTGCACGTGCTCAGCCGCGAGATATGGTATGACTATACTAGGCCAATGTGGAGCTTGTCGAGTTGCTCCGTTTGCAATTTTTTACTTCTTTTCCCGAATTGTGTCAGCAATCTCAGCAATTATTACTGCAGGCTATTGGTGTCCAATATACCGCCGGGTCTATGTCGATAATTCGCACATTTCCAACGAACTTAATAACATGACCCCACTCTGCCGAAAACTACAAATAAAAAATACTGCAACCCAAGAAGGTGACAGTAAACAGTGCACATTAAAGTAAAAAACAAACAATAAAACAATTCGACAAGAGATACAAATGCCTACCAGAGTTGCTATTTATGTGACCGGACCAGGCAACAATGGTGTTGCTGGGCGCCATCTGATATATGCATAGTAAGGTTTGACATTTTAGAAGGACGTTTTGTCATACGGATGCTATTTGCGTTGTTGACAGCGACCTCTATAATATGGACTGAGCATGTTACTCAAACTGCATTAAATTGAATGGCACCACTTTTGTATTGCTGCCTCTTTTAGAATAAGCATTCTGTGTCTAGGATAAATGCCAATTTTACTCATAAGATACCGAACAACAAAAAAGGATGGAACTACATTCCCTCTCGTTTCTAATAAGTATTCTGTGTCCTGGATAACTGGCCCCACATGAGATAGCAAATTGAGCAGTCCATTTATTAGAGGTCGGTGGTTGTTGACAGCAACTTGAAAATTTCATCTCAGTCAAAAAATGGAATTAACTCGTGAGTATTTTCGTGGGATGATTTACTACGACTTTCGACGTGGATTATCTCAAGAACAGTGCATCAATCAACTCAACTCAGCTTTTGGCGATGTGGCGCCATCTAAAAGCTGGTTTAGATGACGCCATATCGCATCACTGGTTTTGTGAATTCAATCGTGGTCGTCGTTCGCTCACGGACGAATTTAAATAAGGTCGTCCAAAATCGGTCGTCAAAGCGGTTGACGCGTTCACAATGCATGTTTTGAAAATTCATACCTCAATCGGAATTGTAAAAATGCTATAAAAATTGGTTCAACGCTTAAGATAGGAGAAGGTGGTCGTATAAATTTGTCGAACCACTTTATGCTATCTTAAAGCCTTCATGAAAAAACCGGACAAGTGCGAGACGAACTCCCGTGAAGAGGGTTCCGTACGATGAATATGTTATCTACCATATTTTTTTAAATCTGACCCAAATTTATTTGTGGTAACTAACAAAAGTATGTATGGCACCGTATTGTAGAGGAAAATTGCTGAATATATTGTCTATTGTTGAATTTTGTCCTGTCGTATATTCTTGAGTACGTGGACTAAGACCAAGGATAGAAGGTATTCTGATATTTCATTTTTTGATTTGTTACGCACAATATTGAGAGATTTACCATGTTATTTTAAGACCATAGACTTCTTATAGGTTTTCCTGTAATCTATAAGTAAAGAACTATTTTCAGTATATTTGTCAAAATTTTGGGCTCAGTAGTTTCGGTGATAAGTGGGAGGGGGGGAGGG
>QYTT01084111.1:1952-21419 GCA_006980735.1 Dasypogon diadema
TGTTTCCGAATGAGGCTGCGAAAACTATGAAATGCAGTTATGTAGCAAACAAGAGCTGACAGGTCTATTCTACATGTATATTCGTGTTGTATTTTAACTTACTTGGTCGGTTTTCGACAAAATACAGCTGCACCAATTTTTGAGTTTTTTTTTGTAGGCCTGTGTAATACTTTCTGTCTTTTTTTACATTTTTTACATTTTGCCTTTTATTGTCTCTATATATATAGTTCAGAGTATTTTAGACACTTTGATTTCTGTAATCTTTTAAATAAAATGGGGGTACATATCTGATGATGTAGTGTAAACAGGCCGTAACCCACAAACCGCCGTTTATACGGAAGAATTATTTTTGTAGTATTCCTTGTGGGAGAAAGACAAAAATTTCTATTTATTAACTTTTGATGCCCAAACTATTCCTGTTACGGAAAATATATGTTTTAGAAAAATAACGTGTGAGGAAAAATAAGAAGAAAATAATTTTTCATCTTTTTTAGAGACATGGTTAGGAGAATAGAAGTACGAAAACAAAATTCAAAAATTTTTGGAAAAATGGTTACACAATATCTGCAATAAGTCGACAATTGAAGGTGAGCAGGAAAATGTAGAAATTATGGGCAAAAGAGTGATAAGACTGTGAAAAAAACAAAAAAGGTGCAGTTAGGCCAATAAAAGTTTCATCCAAAACTAAAAGGAAAATACGTTAATTTATGAAGGATAAACCTGGAGTAGGGATAAGAACTATCCCAAAAATTTTGAATGCATCACCGGAGTACCAGGAAACAGGTGAAATAATCGGCAGAACTACAGTGAAGGATTGGAATAAAAGCACAGTTTGGAAAAAACATGCCTGGGCACACACAGCTACACTCAGTATTAATGAAACCAAAAACCTGTTTCTCGTTGTTTGGAGGGATTGGCCAGATAATTCACCAGCCACCAATTAAACACGTGTGGACATTCGTTAGAAATCCTAGGCCCAAAAACAGAGATACCCTTATCGCGAGAATAAAGAAAGAATGGGAAAGCATCACAAATGAAGAACTTTTTGTTTTATGGAAAAGTTTCGGTAAGAGAATAACAGAGTGTAGAAAATGGTGGATAGTATACTCACTATTAAATATATATTAAATTTAGTTAACTTGTAAGGTATTTGAGAAATAAACATTATTTACAGAAAATAATAAAACTTTTTATTTTTCGCTATAAATGAGTGATACCTTAATTTCCGTTCACTCTGTAATATAAAGTTATCTGGATCCCTTTCTGTATACAATTACAAACTCCATTACTATTTCATTAAACATGTTTTTGGTAGTTGTTGGTTTTTCAACCATATAATGACCTTAAGGGGACTTCCTTAGTAATAAGAATAAGAATATAATTCAATTAATACAAACACCCTTCATCCTAAGTATTATAAAGTTAATTTCATCATATATGTATTTTTATTTGAACGAAAACAAAACAATATAATAACTCCTTTTAATTCTATTGTGCTAATAAACTTTGATTTAGATTCTTAAAATCTGTGATCCATTTATGAATAGTCGATTCAGTAGTTCTTGTGAAAAATCCAGGGAACATATGATCACAAGCTGTATCTAAGGATACAATTCCAACCTGTTCATTATTTGCATTTGTAACAGGATTACCGACATCACCATGACAAACTTTTACTCGATGTCTACGTGTTGAACAAAATTGAACATCCATTTTATACTCTTGCTTTTTTAGTTCATAGATTTCCTTACATTTCACATTATCCTTCACCAGAATTGTACCACCTCTTAGTACTCCACGCTCTCGATTACTTCGGTACACCCCCCACCCTCTTATTGTCAAAATTGTGCCAGTTCCAGTATCCTGATTTATTGGTGCAAGTTTAATTCTATTGATTTCTGGGTGGTCGCTGTAAACAGGTTCTACTAATATCAAAATTGCAATGTTATAGGCATCAGAACGAGGATGATAGCTTTCATGCGTTGTTATAACTTCAACTTTTTTCTGAGCTTTTTTTGACGCTTGTTTTGCTATTATTTTTGTTCCTGCTATTACCTTTAAGTACTTCGGTGATGCCGTATAAACTGGTCTAGCTGCTGTCAATACTAAAACTTCTCCAATGACTGATCCACCTGCCACAACATTGCCACACCTTGATATAGCAACTTGATACGGAACAGCCTCTTTAACTTCATCTCCATTCCATATGGCTAGAAGTCCACAGGTATGAAAAGCGATTATACAAAAAGCTATCGTAAATCGAATCATGTTTGGGATTAAAGTGATATTTGAAAATTTTTCTAAATGACTGCGAATTTATATACCCCAGAAAAAGCACCTCATAACCTCGGGTGCTTAATTCTGTGTGTGTATGTGAATGAAACAAAAAGCTTGTTGAAATTAAAAGATATGAAAACATTGTTTATCCAGATGCGAAAAGATAGATACTTATTAGACTTTATTCACTAGAATTTTTAATGGAAATCGTCATTATAATTGTGTAAGTAGTGAAATTTTCAAATGGAGACAACACATCTTTATATCATTAAAATCATCCTAAAGCAAAAATTTGCAAATTTTCCAAAATTATATTTAATCAGTTCAAGAGCACTGAATAAGATGAAATTTTATAGGAGAAACATAAAGCCATATATCCCCAAAAAATAAAATTAACCTGATCATTTTACGCTCGTGACGTGACGTGTACAGAAGGACTAATTTATTTCTGTATATATCCTTATGGGAAAACGATATATCATCTGTTGATGTCCAAAATATCCATTGTACGAAAAATAGGTGTTCTAAAATAATTCCGTCAGAACAAAAATAAAAGGAATATAACTTCCCCCTTTTCTTCTGTAAAATCATCTTTTCATAGACTAGGAGGTATTTACATTACATCCTCGATAAGAACCCTTAAAAAAGAAAAAAGGAGTAATTTTCCAATTTGTTTTTAGTTATAAAATTTCAATAAGAAACAAAGTCAAATGTAAAGCATGCATTAACAAATATAATAATAAAAATGAACTTAAAAATATTTCAGATTCTCATCAGGACTAAAAGTCCTTTTGTGGGCTTAATTTCTGGGAAAAATATCTATAATTGTGCGCAACTAGGTCCCATTGTCGGTTAATTAGAGAACCTATTTCGAAACAAACAATTATATGTTTTTTTTTATTCTGTTTTTTTTTCTTTTTAATCCAAGTGTTCATTTTATATTTTTATTATTATTTTCCTTTCTTGAAGTTTACGAGAGATGAGATGGCTACTTAATTATTGCCTTTGAAGATATTTATGAAACCCCCAAATTAAGCGTCCACTATCTCAACCAAGAGACAAAGGAAGTGCACCTTGGTGTAGAAGACTCTCGTATATTTTGTGATCTATAGATTTGCTTACAGCTTCAAATTCACGGGTGGGAAAGGAAATTTGTTTACGAAAATGTTGGTCTTTGAAAATATGGCTAAATCTAAGCCTGTAAATGGTTAAATTGTAAATCCAGGGAGGATTTCATTTTAAAATCAAAGTAAAAAGTTAACCGCAGGAAGGAGGGAGTATACATGTCTTCCCTTAGAATCACAAATGTTTTAAATAAGGGAATTATCGGTTAAAGATATAGAAATGGATATTGTTTGCGAGAGACGGAGTGACATAACTCGAAAAGGAGTCAACGGATTCATTGCCTTCGATATCCAAATAACTAGGGACCTACATAAAGTGGGTGAGGGTTCCCATTATACGTACATCTAAAATGCCGTGTTTAATATGAAGGTCGAAGGATTCTGCACGAGGAGAAGGACAGATGATGGAAAAAATGAAAATCTAAAGTGATAGTAAATTTTAAAAGATATGTTTTTAACGATCCCTTTAAAATATACCATCACTTGAAATTTGCTTTTCAGGAATACGTTTACTCTGATGAGATGAGATATTCTCTTTTATTTCCTTTTTCCTTTTTGAGAAGCAGGAAAGCTTGAAGGATTGCTCTAGCTTCAACATGAAAACCTGTCGAAAGGGACTTGAGGAAGAACGAGTTCCTGACGCTGAAGTTAGAGAAATAGAAAGCGCAGCCTTTCTGGCAGATGTGGATAAGAATTTGTTACCTGAGCGAGTGTCAAAGTTGTGTTTTTTAGATTGAAACCAGATGAACTGTTAAAAAAAAGAAAAAGAGTGGGTGGATAAAGGTATCTGGTAAGTACGATGTATTTAGAATAATATGTTAAGACTAAAAAGCTTTCTATACTTGCAGTACAAGTCTTACACCAGGTAGTTGAAGAATCTTTAAGAACTTGGGTGGGATTTACTTTCGCCTTTCATTTTTTTTGGAAGCTTAAAAAAATTTCAGCCGAGAAATTAGATGAAGATTGAATGCCTAAAACTGCGCCAAGATTTGAAGTTACATTCTGTTGAATTTAGAATACAAAACGGTAGGCTGATAAGGTTCACAGGTTAAAATTAACAGAAAAGAATGTGTCTTTAATTATATGCATTGATCTGAACGAATCTCTCATTTGGAAGTTAAATTGGCGAAAACTCCTTCTTGGATACCAGTAGCAGTGTTTTAAAAATTATTATTCGAGATGATACCCGGCCATTAAATGATATTAAGAACTTCAGAATTTCTGGAATTCCGTAGAAAGGGTCAAGTGGCCGAATTGTTTAAGTTTAAGTACAGCAGGCTAAAATATCCTGTCAGAGAATCAGTGCGCTTATTTCTCATTGGTTGATACCGGCAAGTTCTAGTTAGTTTTCCTATCCTCGATAATACTATCTTTTTATAGGACACTGTGCAGCCAAACCACAGAGGATACCCTATGATGAAGAATTAGAACAATATTGCTACGATTCTTTAACTAAAAAACTACTATACCTGCCTAGCCGTACCCCAAAATATATCATATACCTTGAAACCGGGATAAGAAGGAAGGCTACATGGGTATACATTCGAAATACAGATAAATATAAGAGAGTGCACATTGAGGTATGAAGACTGGTAGCAGCTTGCAGATAAATACGGTGTTGACTTGACCTGGGATGAGATGAGAAAAACATAAAAGCAAACATATTACAAACAAAAGCAAACAAGTTACAGAGAAATAAAAAAAAAACATTATTCACTGAACATTGCATGCTAAAAATAAAACAAAACATCAACGGGATTTAAAAACTTTTGGACCAACTAACTATGGAATAATCTAACTTTCTGGAACTTGAAATCGCTGGAAATAATCGATGCAGTAATTATATGTAGGGATGGTTTTATTGACCTTAATGAAACTGCATGAAATACATAAAACACTATCTCAAAATTATATATAATCAATATTTTCATATTTGTGTCCTGGAATTAATTATCCAATCTAAACTTTAAACGTGCGCTTTCTCAAAAGTAACTTTTGGTCACTTGTACCCCGTGGCCTCTCACCCCATAAATAACAAATTTTAAATAAATGTAAATTACGACCTCATTTGATACGTGCTTAAATAGTAGTTTGACATTTTATTACTAGACTCAGCAGACAGCTTAAAAATCTATTGTCTAAATAGCAAGCAATCTAATTTGTTTCAAGGGATGTAGAACTGAGAACAGCTAATAGAAATACTTCAAATTAAAGCCGTTATTATGATTATTGGAATAAATGTAAAAATTATATCTATTGAGCTGAATGATAAAATTATTAAAATTAATTACGAAAATCCAGCTAATTTCCGAAATTCAGATAAGTATCTACTTTTTAAAAACAATTGTGTAAAACAACACTTGTGCAAATTTATGTTCAAAATTCTGACACACATAACCTGGAGCTTTTATAACTGGGGGATTTTGTATAAAAGGTGCGCATTTTCACTATGCCTTGGAAGCAGTATCTCTACTGTTAAGCCAACAATATGAAGGAAATTACTTTTATATTTGTATGTTTGGTAGCGATTTTTAATGTTCAAGCTCTTGACGACGAAGAATTCGACACTATGTTTAACAGCTGGGAAGAAGACTCTTTATTCAAAGGTTGGGTACTTTAATGTTTACATTCACAAACAATACTCAAACGAATTTCATTTTCCAGCATTTACACCCGAAACAGCCTGTTTTAAGAGTAAGTATTTAATTTGAGAAGGTCACACAACATGAATTTAATTTATGAAATTTGTTTATTAAAACATATTGTAATCTCTTTTTAGATATAACTACCACAGACTATCGTAAAATTCATGCCACTAGATTGGAAAATGACATCACTGGCCTATATGGTAGTTTTTACATTTTCGATGCTAGGTTAGGACTTCTAATATCCCATTTGAGTGATGAGGAATTGCATTTTCTTACAAACTATCGCGAAAATGTTAATAAGATTCATTTACATCATAATAATTTTATTCTACCATATCAGAATCATTTATTTCAAGGCGGATCCAGAAGTCTGTATAATATTGTACAAGAATTTATTGACCAGAAGAGACATGAGATAGTCAAAAATTTACATTATACAAAAGATATTGCCAGCCGTTATCTTAATGAAATCAAATTGCTTCTATTACGAACTAGACTAATCGCGATTCGTAAATTTCACTATTTTATAAATATTCAAAATAACCAAAATAAGTATGATCACATAGATTTCTATAATAATCTAAGATTTAGCATAAGTAATTGTCTTGTTGAATTCAGTCAAAAATTGGTAACATTTCACAAAATCGTAAACAGAAACTTTAATTATGGGCTGGACTTAATGCACGCAGTATACGACAAATACAAAACAGGGAAAGATTTTCACTCTTTTCAGACGTGGATTAGTGGAAGAAGCACAGGAAACCAAAAACCAGAGGAAATTAGAAAGGACGAAGTACGAGCATTATCCACAGATGCAAAAACAGCAGAGGAATGTTTGAGAGACCTCATCAATAGGACAGATAATTAGCATATCCAAAAACTGCTCGAAAAATTGTTGTGTAATATATTAATGAATATTATTAAATTTCTTTTAACCAACAGTGAGTTAAACGACTTTTTATTCAATGTCGAAAGTTTAGAGTTTAAATATTGTATAATAATTTTTTCATAATATAATGTTTTTATTATTATCCAATTAATCTCACAGATTAGTTGTTATAGGGAAAAAGATACAGTGGGTAAAAAAAGCTAAGGCACATTTGTATAGATGTGCAAACTGTAGCAAATTCAGTGCTTCAATTAAATAAAACAAATTACATAATATTTTAAGGCCGGTGGCCGAGTGGGCTGAGGCGCACATCTGCCAATTTTCTCCTCTGTTGGCGTGGGATCAAATCCTGCACAATGCGTAGCGATATATCTGGGTGCCAGTGGATGAGGCAATTTCCATTGATAAAAATTGTACTTGCGAATTCGGGATGTAACAAAGTAATTTAATACCAATAAAATTGTGAGTCGCTTGCAACATTTGTCAGGTTAATTTTCCAATCTTCCTCTTCCGTAATTTCCCTCCGCCTAAAATATGTTGTGTGCATCATAGTATTTTCCCCTGAGCTTAGGCAATACCTTATAAAAAAAAAGAACACATTACTGATTGCTTTATACATATAGTGCTCATGTGCAGAGGGCACCATGTTTTTAGACCATGCCGCAATTTGTTCGTACTGGCAATTTTGCCCTTTTCGTTTAAAGGAGCTTTTCATGAGAGAAAGCTATACCCCTACAACAATATTCAAATCCAATTCAAATTACTTTTCTGTTGCGTTCCTGGGTAACTTAGTTAAAATGACTGTGGGCTCAAAATATATTCGAATTGACTTTTAAGGATCTATTACATAAAAAGATGCAGAGACAAATCCATTTCTCATGAGGTCACAATATTTAATTTGTATGGGAGGTAACTGGAAAATGGCAATCATGTGTAATATACTTTGTGTTACCGCCCGTAAGTATGCAACACATTGAATTATTGGAACTTTTTCTTATTTCCTCTATTATTGTAATTGTTTATTGTATAGTATGGTTTTGCAGTCGATTACAAATTCTATGATCATGTAGTTTCCTATGTAGGTAATGAATTTTTTTCATAAAGTTTTATACACTGAGTATATATACACTGAATTTCCTTCTTCGTATTAATTCATACTAAAATGACAACATCAAATTCCTCAACACTTTTAGGGGAAAATGTGATTTCAAATTAATTTGAAGGGAACTCATGCACGATGAGTGAATAGAAACATAGATTACACATTTATTATGTAAATGAATTCTGTGTAAATATTTTTCATGTAAAATATTTTCTTACAATTAAATTTCCCTTATGGTATACTCTTGCATTGGTAGAAAAACATTTGTTATTAACATAAGTAGTTTATTCCTGAATGCCTTATGTTACGTGTATGTAATAAACCTAAAACCGTGTAGAAAATGTAGTTCACACAGCCCAAAAAAATTTGAAAAATTATTTTCAGGTTCTTAGATGTTACATAATACATGTCCAAAGTCGGGATTAAAGCCCGGCACACCCCAACGTGGTACAGATATAACGCTACCCATTACATTAAATTAAACATCACCAACTGGAAGCAATATGCGGTATGTGGTCATTGTTGCGTTGAATTTTCTTGTCGCTGCAAACAAGAAGTTAGGAGAAATATTAAGAATCATTAACTCTTGTGGCTTCTTCTAATCTCTCTACGTCTATTTGCCTTTTATGAGTCGTTTCAGCTAAGGTTCAATGAATGTGGTATCACAATGGACCATTTTCCACGTCTAAATGAGGACAACCCTTTGGTTCCTGGGTGGCCGTCCTTCTAGCCTAAACTACGTAGCTCTTAGTTTGCATCAATAATTGCATATTTAGTTATATGGTAAAGAGTGTCGAGGGTCAGAATTTCAACCAGCAAGTAAGATTCTTTTATATGTAAAAATATACCATTTATTGTAAGGATCGACTAGGTTAGTTTACATCGTCCTTGTTTGAAACAATTTTTACATTTTTGTTTTTGGAGGGTGTTTCTGGAGATTTGAAGCCGATGAAACAAATTTTACATAAAAGCAATTAAGAATTCAAAGGCCAGTTAGAAAATATAAGTAAATTAAATATTAATTTGAAACAGTATTTAAGAAATTTACAGCATTAATTACACCCATTAGTAAATTTACCTTAAGAAATATTTGCATTAAAAACTCAATATTTGACTTAGATAATCAGGTCACGTTCCAGTAATTACAATTTCAGAAATTTCAATAAGATCTGTTTATTTATCCAAAGCAAAACTTCTACTAAATTTCTAGATAAGAGTAACTTTACCATTTCGTAAACATTTTAAACAAAGTAAATGAATCCCAAGCAGCACTTTTGTACACACAATACGGATGGAAATCCATTCTCAAAGTTGTTGGTGTCATTTACAGGAAACTCTATTCACTTTATGTTATTTAATTACCAAGTTATGTAAATCTCCTGGCGGTTTAAATGTTTGTTAAGCCACCTGAAAGCACTCAAGATGCCATTTACTGACAAGTTCCTTGTAAGAAAATTTTTAATTCAATTCAAAAATTTCCGGTTGTGGGTTGTAGTAACTGATCGTTCTGAACAAAAGTAGTTGAATTTTGTTAAAAGGTAGTGTTCTTCAAGTGCTTCTCTAAAATGTAGTTATACGCAATCACGTTCTCATCAAACCTTAAGATAAATGATTCTAATTAAACTGAGCTTAGTTGATTGCCAATCATTCCCTCATTTTATGGTTAACTTCGCATATTCAACCCTTATCCAAAATCAATGCACATTCCTGGAAAATCTTAAAAGCAGTAAGAAGTTATGGTAAGTTAGTTGCCTTTGCAACTCGATTAGCAGTTTAATAATAATGAAAACAGATACAAATTTGACTGTTTTTGTTGAGAAAAGGGGTTAAAAATTTGAATCAAATATTTTGAAATTTCTACAAAACTTTGGTCGCTAGCACCATCCTAGCTCTGCATAACTTTCAGGGACAGAAATAAAAATTCACTTATGAAATGAGATAAAATTTGACAACACTTTGAGTGTGAATAGGACGAATAAAGTTCTTTACTTGCAGTACTTGGTTACTACTATAACGAAATTATACCATTTAGAGATAAAATTTAAATTTTTAACATATCTGTAACTTTTTCCTGGCTATTTTAAAATAAACTGATGAAATTATAAGTTGAAAATTCGATTAATTTGAAAGATAAAAATTCCCTGAACATGGCTGCCATCAGATGGGAAAAAGTCCTGCCCGAAAGATCTGGAAGTATCTATTATTACTCAAAAAACAAAAAAAATATGTGTCCAAAAGTTAATGGACATTGCCACCGTAATTCCTCCTAAAAACCTTTCCATCTTACTCTTTTTTAAAAAATGGTTAAATTTCTACCCATATTCAACTGACACAAATCTTTTTCATTGTTCACAGAAAGGGACGTAGAACAATATCTGCTGTGGGACCTTTTTAGTGCATATATATATTCACTATTCAAGGAAAAACGTATAATTATTGGAGAAGAATAGCATAGCATAGCTCCATTCAGCGAAAATCCAACAAGCGTGAGCTCTATTGTAGAAAACATTAAGATAATATAATAATATAATAAAATATAATAATAATGAAAACACTTGCATCGGTAAAGAGAACATTACGAAAGCGCGAAAAGGATGGTTGATTTGTTAAATATTTTTATTATCAACACTATTTATATTTATATAATATAGTGTTTATAATACAAACTGTACTCTCGAAAGCTCTGCATGGTTGCATACCAACAGGCGTTTATGGTAACGTGTATGCTATAAATTAGATAATCCCCGTCCCAAATATTTTAGGAAAATAATACAAATGGAAATATTACAACTCAAATAATTGCAAAAGTTTAAAATATACATCCCTTAAATTCCCATCGTTGTCACAGGAGCCGAAAGAGTGCAAAGTTCCTATTATTTTTCCATGGCTGGAGTTCCGAAAACCGGAAGCCTCCGATTGGCTTCAAATTTGTACCAGACTCCCCATTATATACTAGATGAAGATACCTGAAAGGATTTTTGGCGACTCAAAGCGAAAGAGGGTGAAAAAAAATTGTTGTAACAAATGCACTACGAGCTTTTCCAGCACCTGAAACTATACAATTTCAGAATTATTTAAAAATCAAATCCTAAGTTCCTGTAATAAGTTTGTGCCGCAGAGGAAATATTTCAAATGTAAGTGGCAGGGTTGCCACTTAATAAAATATTTTTGGCCCAAATTTTCCGAGAGAAAAAAGAGCCAATGCGGATAAAAAAAAGAGTCAAATCAAACACGATTATATAAACATATATTAATTATACATATGTGTATACAAAAAACAAACATATATTCTTCTAAAGAGGCAGGTATTAGTTCCAAAATCTTCTTCAAAAATCTTCTACTTTGCGAGTAATTAGGAAAAAACGAGTTAAAATTCAAGGTTGACAGAAAGCTAATGAGCTATTTAAGTTGTAAAAGAGCCAAACAGCCAATTTAAAATTTTTTTTTTATACAGAGACACAAATGGCTCTATAGATACAAAGTGGCAACCCTGACACAAGTTAATGAGGGCAATAAAAGGGGCGGAGATAGTGTTGACAATTTAGACTTAGTTAATTTGAATAAATACAACATTTAGAGAAAAATACGCTATTATATATATATAATATTATATATATAGTCCCATATATATACATATATATAATATAATAGTAAGACCCACCTAACGAAGATATCCCAAACTCAACTCCATTAAAATATGATATCTTTTCTTTCCTTTGGTTTAGATTTCAGACAAAAATACTCCAGATTAAAAAAAAACTAAAAACTCAGCTGAAGCTGAATTGACTGACTCACTTAACAAGGAATATGGTTTGCCCTCTGGTTGCTCGGTAGAGGTGTTTCTCCTTTTTTGGCAATTATCGTTTCTACTTAGATCGACATTAGTTTTTCACCATCGGACTCGAGTGACCAAAAAGAAAAAAAAACGAAACTTTAATAAAACCGGTGATTCTTCTAATAGTTCAAGAAGCCTTAATCGGACGCATGAAAGGAAACCTATAGAGGCACCCAGGAAAAGACCCCCAGAAGCAGAAATAAAAAAGAGAATACATCGAAGTTCCACAAAATAAAAATTGGAAAACTTAAAGACTTCTCATCCAGGGACCGACTTTCACGGTTGTAAGCTTTTGTTTCGATGATTTCCCATAAAAGTCGCATTAGTGCTTTTAGGTTAGGAACACTGGTTACACAATTTGCTCCATTCGCTGCGAAATCCACAGTTCCACTTGATTCACCGAAATCTCTAGCCGAAAAGTGATAATGGAGCTTATCCGCTGAAAGCTTTTTTTGTTAAGTTCTTTGTTTCATTACATTTCACACAGTTAAATAATTCATCTGCCTATTCGCGATAGGCAAAGAAAAGATAGACTTCTCAAAATGAATGGGAAAGCTCGGAACGCATTTTCTTGAAGAGAGCTTTTAAAGATAGATACACCAAAGCTTTTTTGTAAAGAGGCTACATACAACTTTCAAAAGGGAAGAAGGGCAAAAATGTTTTGGTTCTTGCAAAACTCTCTTCAAGAGAATGCGTTCTAAGCTTTCCCATTCATTGAAGAGTCTATTCTTTTCTTTCTTGAAGAGTCTATCTTTTTCTATACCTTCACCTAATCGACTTCCCTCGTGTTTATCCCCGCCCGGCTATTTGACATTTCGTCTTCGTTACTCAGGTTTGGATAGGTGACACGGACACCTTTTTTCTTGTCTGGCACCGAGCTTTATTGCGCTGAATTGAGTTCGACTGTGTCAACTTCCACATCGGGAGACTGCTTGTAGAGAGAGAATACCACTTCGGCTTTGGCGCAAGTTAAGCTTTCTTTACGAACAGGAGCTGAAAACCTTTTTGTGGCGGACTAAGTTCGCGTGAATTTTTGAAGCTGTTCCTCACTACCGTTCGGCCGGAGATTTCAAATATCTTTGGGAGCTCATATCTCTGAAATGGAGTGGGAGTCATATAAATGCTGTAACTCCCAATAACTTCATTTTGATTTCAGTAAAAAGATTAGGGCATTAGTAAACGCTGATTGAATTCGGGGCCAACATTCTACGAATCATCAACCATAGCATTATTCACTTGACCATCGATACTCTTAACAATAATATGAATTGGATTTAACAGCTAATTAGATTACGTCTTCACCTTGTAAAATACAAATCCCCTAAGACGAATTTCATGTTACGATCAAACATATTTCATGAAATTCATTAGAAAAGGTGCCTTGAGCGCTAAAGTAATTTCGGAGCTTTGAGGTATGTGAGGAAATTACTGTCTTTTAAATTTATCGAAATGTTGTCTTTATCTATCAATGATGCTGTGATATCCACCAAATACAAATATACGAACTTAATGAAAATAACCCTTAAGTTTGCTCCCATAACAAGGCTAAATAACTCGTCCCTAAATGTAAAACAGTATTTACACCAGATCCAAATTATTAATTCATTCGTTTTATTGAGTGGTTTATACTCAGGCCGCAGTATACCCTCCAATTTCTGTAAAACACACCACAAACCCGAGAATATTTAGGAATTCGTTAATATTTGATAAGTTACCATACCTGGAACAAAACTACACCCTAATGATTGTGATGTAGGACTCATAAATATTCAAAACCCCAAATGGAACCCAGCCCAACCGATAGTACAAAATACAATGGAAACCGCAAATCACACGATTTGTATGGAAAAGCTTGTGACCAAACGTTAAGCTACCCGGTATCCATTCGGTAGGACTTTCTATTCTCAGATTTGCAGAAATTATCCAAAATCAGGAACCACACATCGAGCCAATTTGGGATTTTGTACTAACAGTGGTAATGACGGCTGTGTAGGTGGCACAAAGTTCTCTAACCGTGGGATTATCGATAAATACAAAGCCTCTTTTAGTATAATTGCCAACTACTGACAAGATGTCTCTTGGTTACGTATATGTATGTATATATATGTATATATATGCAACTAGTTCCGGTTGCTTTGCTTTCGAATCTGGAATCATATTTTTGTGGCGTTTAATTACAGAAATATCGAATTGTCATTAACACCTATTGAAGTGTCCTTAGACCAGGCACAGGAATTTTAAATTTTAGTATCGGGAAAATGTACTCTACATTTTATACATCCCTGATGTAGTATTTCCATTTTTATAAGCTTTCATTTAGCTTGCCTTGTTTGTATGTGTGGTGTCTGTTCGGCGTCCACTGTAACTTTCTTCACATTTTACTTCCTTCCTATAATCTGATTGAGCCGAAAATTTTACATATAATACATATAATTTCTGGAGGGTGGTTGTTACGAATTTTGGATATACAAAATGTCGACGCCAATATTATAGCGGCCATATTTCTTATATATGGCCCGATTTGGCTGAAAATTAATATCTAGAGGTTTTCGAAGATGCTGATTACGAATTTAACGAGCTTTTATTTGTTATTATTGTTTGTATGAGAGGTGTCTGTCCCGTTAACGGATTAAGCCGAAACTTTTGGATGTGTATTTAGATTCGAGAACGTTACAATAATAAGGAAACAGTGAGTTAATCTGGCAAACATAGACCCACCAATTTGAGCTGGTTAGATTCGTATCGATGAATACGTGGTTTATATATGTTGATCAGGGTCTGATGATGGAACCAGAAGGTGGCTATGGTGCTCCCAGTGAAACAATAAACGAGGCTCCAGCAATCCACCAACCCACACTAGACCACCGTGATTCAACTACAGCTACTATCAAAACTCATTTTTTAGCTTAATCCCAGCCGGGATAGGTAAATCTTTCCTGGCATCATGCCGATTAGTCCGCCTTTTAGGCTGGAATGGAAACTCAATATTATTATTATATATATTATTATAATTTTATTGATATTGATTGATTGATGTGATTGATTGATGTCACCAGAAGGTTTTATACTTTTAATTCGACAGAAATGATAATACTTTATTGTTTATCTCCCGGCAAACAACATTCAGTAGATCCATTTGAAATTTTTGTTCAGATCCAAATAACGCTTGGTGGGTCATTTAAGCCACGGCACATTGTGTAAGTTAGCAGGGTTTTTAATTCAAAGAAGCCATTCTTATTTTCGTATCGCTTCCGGGTAAGTAAAATGAAAGCTTATACGAAGTGGCAATCAAACCTGATGTAATATATGTCTCTAAAACCTGTACTCTAAGAAAGCAAGAACAAGCTAGAGGTATTTGAGCCGAGAGCTTTGAGCTGCTTGATATACAGTTTAGACGACTTACATGGCTTGATTTGGTGTCCAAAGAATGCCTCAGGTTGTCCCAGAGGGAAATCATAAGCACAATAAGCTCAAAATCGCAAACTGTGGAAGTACAATAGTATAGGAATGGGCTAAGACGAGGGTCGCTCTAGCCGGTGATGAGACATTCCACCCCTTGCGATCATAAACTTGTAAGCCATAGACTTAATGATTTTACTTATTTATTGCAATGCCGGACGTAAGTTTTGAACAAGTATTCAATTGTTCTATTTAACAAGCCAAAAAGCTAACCTGATCAGCGGCAATACCAAATTATCGATTCTGAATCTGATCAAGAGAAATTTTGCCATCAGTTTTTTTATCCTTAATATAACATTATTTTTTATTCCAAAATTTGTTGACTGCAGAAAAAAAACTCGGGCTTTCATAGGATATTGTCCTCATTTATATGTCTTATAAAACCTTCCTTCAGGCAGTGTTGTAAACAACATTACCCTTTCGCATTCCAATTCAATTCTTTGGAATCGATTTTTTTAATTGCATTCCTTTTCAATTGCGAATGAGAATAATGATGTATGAAAATGCATTTCCCGTAAATTCGACATATATCGCCAACGGAATTGAGATATAATTGAGAAAGAATTACCACCCATGTAATTATAAATTGATTTTAATTTTTTAATTCCTTTTCAATTGCCTCTTTCTAGAGGAATTGAAAAGGAATTAAAGAATTAAAATCAACTCCTAATTCCTTTTTTCTAGATAAATTGGAAAAAAATTAAAAAATTCAAATCGACTTGTAATTCTGAGGTAATTCCTTCTCAATTACATTTCAGTTCCATTGGTAAACTCAATTGAATCTACGAAGAATTGTAATTCTATACATCATTATCTGGAAAAAGAATTTATCTTAGTAGTTCTCATTCCGAATTGGAAGAAATGGTATCATAAATTTTAAATTCTATCAATTGCGAATTAGGTGAGAATTATTTTCGAAAGGAATAGCTCCACCTCTAGGAAGGTTTTAACTTTTAAGAGATTGGCAATGGTGACTTTCGTAGAGTCACAGTATATTTTCAGAGCTTGCAGTTCAGAAACTCAACTCATAAAGGCATCCCTCGCCTATGGATTTTCCCGCGTTCAGAAATTTTATGTTCAATCCTAGGTCTTCATTCCATTTCACAGGATTAATAAATGCTGTTGTGCTCCCTTAATATTGTATTTACTTCTTAAGATTTTCAGTATTCCAGACTTAAGCTTCCAAAGAATCTGACACCCCTGCCATGGAAAGCATATAATATTAATAGGTATGTAATACAGATTAAGGATATAGGAAATTCCCGAATATAATTATATTTTTATATCCGGAAAATCATATCACCCACCCCAAAAACATATATTAAGCGAAATTTCTCCAAATCTACACAAATTCTTATTAGAATGGAAATGTGAGAATATAAAGACTACAAATCTCGTACATGATAACGCTACCTGCCATGGATTCCCATTTCATATTCAGTTGCTTTTCTATGCGAGAACCATTATGCCTCCAAATAAACATTCTCATATCGTGATATTATGGGCGCCTGAAACATAAAATTGCTGTTGGGAGAAGGAAAACAGGCATTTGTTTGCTGGTCAAGCTCGACTCTGTTAACATGGGCTATACATATTCATGCCAAGTCGTCGTGAATGTATTATTAAAGGAGTATATCAGACACAGGCCGATGGTCACAACTCAAATTAAAGTCAAATAAAATTGTCACTGTAGTCCTAACAATATGAGTACATTCATCAGTAATGGAATTAAAAGGGAAGATAGCTGGCACCGAGTCTCAATCAATTTTCTTTGACTTTCTTCCATGCCAAACTATCAAAGTCGGGCGAAAGAGACCCAATCACTGGGAACCAATCCATCATAGGATTACAGCAATTTCGTATTTCAAGGCTACATCGTAGCAGCTCTTTCCGTAGGTATGCCACAACTATGAAAACGAAAATAAAAATAAATTCCCCCCTCTACAATATTCCTTCCTGTGTGCACTATCAATCACAGATAGTACACAAGAAGTCATAAGGGGATGGATTTGCAATCGGATATAATGTTCCCTAGAAAACGGAAAAACGACAAAATTTTCAGATTGAAGTCAAATCCTAGGCAGCGGTTTATGATAAACCAAAATAGGAGAAGAATTGGCGACATGTCAAGTGCTACGTTGGGATGTTATTGGACCCCCATGTAATCGAGGATTGCTATTGCTTTGATGTTTTTCTAATGTCTTCTGGAGCCTTTTTAGTATTCTTGAATTTTCCGATTGTTGAATTGTCAAAACACTAAACCGAAGAAATGTCTACGAAGAAAAGATACTGTGTATGGATTTACATATGGGAAGGGTATAAAATTGCCGTGAGGAACAATATAGAGTTCGTGAATGGAATGCTCAACTTCAACATTGATTGGGCTTTGAGCAATTGTTGCGAAAATCGTACTCTTCCAGTTGTGTAAATCTGGATAAAAACAATATGGGAGAGGAAAATTGAGGTCACATTTTGTGTGTATTAACTTCCCAGCAAATCTGATTTTGGTTTGACAAATAAAAAATAGTTGACTTGGTGCCAAGACTGGACTGTAAGGTGGATGATCCAATTCCTGGAAACCGCATTCCTTAACAGCAGCCTTTGAAATAGCAGCAGTGTTTACGGGCGCATTATCATGTAAGAGTAGTACTTTTCGGGACAGTTTTCCTCTCCTTTTCTTGACAATTGCTTTACGAAACCTTCGCAGAAGTTCAGCATAATATGTGGCATTTACAACGATATTGCATTCCTTGAACTCCAGCAGCAGAATACCTTCAATATCACAGAAAACAATTGTCATGACCTTTTTGCTGCTTTGAGTGACCTTCGCTATTTTGGACACTGGATCTCCGGGGCAATGTCGTTCCATTGAATAATTTTTGGACAAAGGATCATAGTAAAGAACCATAGTTTCATCCTCTGTCACAATCCTATGGAAAACACTGTCTACGTTGTCTGTACATAACTCCAAAAATTACTTCCAGCACTCAACTCGCCGCACTTTCTGCACTGATGAAAAATTCGC
Source organism: Dasypogon diadema (assembly GCA_006980735.1). Taxonomy (NCBI): domain Eukaryota; kingdom Metazoa; phylum Arthropoda; class Insecta; order Diptera; family Asilidae; genus Dasypogon; species Dasypogon diadema. The sequence goes on from QYTT01084111.1 coordinate 20,312, forward strand.
AGTTCCCATCTTGTGCTGATTTTTGTCATACCCAAATGCTAATGAAGAATCCGGAGGACACTTGTTTTTGATATGCTGGTTTAGTGTGCGATTTCTCCGGCCTTTATTCACTAGTCCGCCAGAACAAGTTTCTCGATCAAACCCACGTTATCTTGCGTAACTACCCTTGTTGGTCCTCCACAGTGTGGATCATCTTGAAATAACTGCCGTCCCCAGCGAAAAAGCTTTAACCAATGTTTAACCATCGAAAATCATGGTGAAAATTCTCCATACACCCGATCTATCTGCTCTTTGATCTCCGTCGGCGTTGATCCATCTTTTCTTGTTATAGCAAGACCACTTCACTTTTCAATTTAAACTGTTGAGAATATTGTCCCAAATTTGTACCCTCAGAACGCTTGAGGGTATCAAATAGGAAAAGGATTCCAGGAAATTTTAATCATAACCCTTCGAGGCCACGAATACTTGGAACGCACTACGTACATTCTAAAGAATGAAGAATAAAAATATTTCACAAATTACTTCATTTTTCTACTGGGATCTGCCAAGTTTGCCTACTTATTGAATCTTCAGAATACATTTAAACACGAAACTACAAACGATATGACATAAAGTTATCAAGTCTCTTAAACAGTTTAATACCCGTATAATACAAGGGCATCCCAAAAAAGCATCTATATCAGCTGAGAGGTAGTAAAAGGCTTCAATTCAATCAATTTTTCGAAAATCCTCAATAAATACTTTTTTGTCGGTACTAGTCAAAATTTTTATCCAGGCTTGGTTTTCTGGCTTTTAAAAAGACAATTGCTCTAAATAAATATGCTTTGTGTCTGGCTAAAGCTTTCTCAGTTAGAATGTTTTGTTTTTCGTTCAGTACTGCGCAGTTGACGGGTATAAATTTGCTAGTTCGCCAGAATAACTTCACAGTCGTCTTAAACTTCTTCAATATGGTTCGTCAAGTGATATTTTACTGTATTTTGGCTTTTCACGTTTCCGGATTGTTGGCAATTTGGCAAGGTTTTGAGGTCGAAAGAGTTCCGAAACATCACGTAGCTATTAAAAAATGCGGAAACGTTATTGCCGGTGGCTCTATCTTGACTAAAAATTT
>QYTT01084113.1:0-11596 GCA_006980735.1 Dasypogon diadema
ATTTATATGGGACAGTGAAATGCTAAAGCCTCAATTCCATATGTCAAGTCAAGTACTTTCAAGTAGTTTCAAGTAGATTCAAGCGAATAATTACATTTCTTCAAGTTGACCCAACACTACACCAATCGAATTTTTAATTTACAAATATTCGAACATTTAAAACATGCTAATATTTTTACGTTTTATTAAGAGTTTGATTAGAAACTTATAAAGCAGCTTTTATTTTGTTTATTAAACGGAAAATAAAAAATTATTAAGCAAAATTAACCTTAACTTGACTTTTTGTGGAAGACATTTGGTTTTGACATTTTAAGTTTGGAACTGAGATATTTTTAATTTGATATTTGAACGTCCACACCGCGCAAACTCTGTAACAATTTCGTTCCACATATATAGTCTAGTGGATACTGAAATTGAAGACTGTGGAATCTATTCTACTACTTGACTCCACTTCATTTTTGGATTTCTACGAGGTGAGGAGACGTCAAAGGGGTCTACTTGAAATTACTTGACTGGATATGTGGAATCGAGGCATAACATTATATTATGAGTCCAGTTCTGTCCGTGCTAGGGAGCAGAGCACTCGTTAAGTGCTCCCCTTTTTATAACATGCTTGCATACAGTAGTGTGGTCGTATTTATAGCTGTTTCGCGAGTGCGCCTATTACTTGCTGTGGCGTCACCAAGTCACCTAGCCAAGGGGAAGGGCTTTTCTATGGCCTATCAAATTAGTGCACAGCTGCGGTAAGTCCTCCTTGCATTTTTTGCTCCTCACTCGATTTTTGTCGGGTCAAAACACCTACCTCCTCACTTGAGTGTTGTAAAGGTCTGGCGCCTAGGCATAACGCCAGCGCCGGGCTTTTGTTTGCATTCTGTCTATTCGCTCTGCTGGTCGGTAACCGTTAATTCCAAGTGCACACCTTGTTTAAATTTCAGCTGCGACCTTGCGAAATTTAATTTTAATTTCGGCAACATTCGTCGGCTGAGAATGACTTACTCCTCTGTTTACTGCCTTCTCTCCCAATCGAAGCCGACTGTTTTTGCACTAAGTGAAACCAATTTGCATGCTGATTCTCATCAGTTTTTGGTACCTGGTTATCACTTAGTGCCTCTTTTCTCACCGCAAAGGGGGATCGCAGTTTATATTAGAAATGATGTGTCACTCACCGTTCTAAATAAATATTCTTTGAATAATCCTGAGTTTTCGTACTTCTGCATTAGATTTAAACTCCACAGGCACACAATTAACTTCTGCTTTTTATTTTTTTATTATAGCTCTAATTCGCCTAACGCCGATACTGTCTGTTTCGTGGATAAACTATCAGACGTCATCGACAAATTATTATTAAATAATCCTTCCTCTGAAATCGCGGGTGATTTCAATGTACATAATATTCAATGACTCAGGTATTCTTCTACCACAAGTCTGGTGGGCAGCCACGTCGAACTATTCAGTGAATCCTACAATCTACAACAACTGGCGAAGTCTCCCACACGCATCCCTGATACGTGATCCGTTCTTGTCCTCTCGTCCCGAAAAGTACTCGGTTAGTGTTACATCCTCTCTTGGCAACTCCGATCGTTGCCTCATATCGGCTCAATTTTCCATCTCATCCGTCTTCCACCAAAAGATTAGTATGGCATTTTAACCGAGCTGATTAGTCTGGGCTTAATAAATTTTTCAAGGAAGTTAACTGGGCTGACTGTTTTGCCTCTCAACATTTTGTGAAGCAATAACTAATATTATATGGTTCGGGATGTACACCTTCATCCCTCGTAGCTACAAAAATCTTAAGCCAAATAAGAACTCGTGGTTTACAGAGGTTTGTAGGACTGCTATGAGCATCAAGGAAGCGGAGATTTGATGACGTTCCTCACCCAGCGTTAGCATCATTGCGTGCATTGCTTTGGTGAGCCGAGGGTTTTTGCGTTTACATCTCGAAAGTCTTTGACAGAGTCTAGCACTCTGCCCTTTTATCTAAACTTCCAGCATTTGGTCTAGACCCTTCTATCCTTACTTGAATTGGTAGTTTCCTTTCTGACCGTTCCATCAGTTTACTATGGACGGTTTACAGCATTAAACCCGGCGTGCTCCAGGGCTCTGTATTATCCTCCACTCTCTTTTCACTCTTCATTAATGATCTCTTATCTCTTACCTTCAATCCAATCCATAGTTTTATTGATGACAGTACCTTTGATTTCGCGTACTTTTTTAAATCAGTGGCTGACTCTCGCGGAACTATTACTGACACCAATCGAGCACGCATGATTGGACCACTTAATGATGACCTCACCGAAATTCTCGTCTGGAGCAGGGCGAACCGTGTCGAGTTTAATGCATCCAAAACCCAAAGCTGTCTGATTTCCTTTAAAAAATCCCCAAACCTCCTCTTCCTCTTTTCATCAATGGGGTGAGTATTTCTAACTCTCCTAACTTGAACTTCTTAGGAGTTCAGGTATCCACCAATCTCAATTGTACGGATCACATCTTTGCTGGTGCAAAGAACGCGATGAAATGCTTAGGCTTTCTGCACTGATGCAAAAAGTACTTTACCCCATATGACCTAGCACTCATCTACAAGGTTCATATCAGACCCAGACTTGAATTTAATTCACATATTTGGACAGGGATAGAACGTACCGCATTGTCTGCGTTAGAAAAAGTCCAAAAAAAAACTTTTAAGCTCATTGGTGATGAGGCGATTACTTCTACAATCAATTCTGTGGAGCATCGTCGTAACGTCGCATGCCTAACCCTCTTTTATCGCTTCTATAATGGACATTGTTCTAACGAAATCTCTGGTCTGATTTCTTGTAGTTTTATCCCTACGCGTGATACCCGCGTAACGAGCCGTCTTCACCCTTTCGTCATTTAAACACGACCCAGAAGAACAGTGAAGTTTCGAGAATCTTTCTTGAGCCGAACTATACGAATATGGAACAAATTACCATCTTCTGGTTTTCCTGTTGCCTATCGGCTGCAGTTGTTTAACCAGAATATTCACCGACATCTCTGCTCGAGCTCCTAACTCCCCCTCTCTCACACTCCCACTTCCTTCCTTCCTGCCAAGGCTGTGCTATGCATCATATGGTGTCCCCTGAGCTGTGGCTTCCCCTTGAAAAAAAGTTAGACATTTATAAATTTTCTTTCTAAATGACGTTATGAACTTTTCATCCCAGTATCAGGACAAACAGGCTCTTGGATGAGATTTCGAGCTAGGTAGAACTATCCACGTGAGAAGGAGTCCTCCCTCAAGTCGATCACGTCGAATATTAACCTTTGTGTGTGAGACATGTTTATAGTACTCGTCTTGCAATTTCCTTACTCAACAGGGAAGTCCGTGGTAAAAATACTGACTCCTTTCGAAAACATCCGGTAAAAATTGTGGTCTCGATGTCTTTGCGATTCAGAGCTTTCAATTTCAGCCTAATATCATTACAAAGCACCCACTCTCAAACACGTTTATGGATTGGGAGATCCGATGGCTTAAAAATGCTTGAAAATTCCACTGGATGGTGGACAGCGCCATCTGTGCATGCCACCCGGTAGTTTGCATTTTTATTATATTTCTGTATCTTCAAACGACTTCAATAACATATCACTAGTAGCGGTGGCTTGGTCATTTTAAGCATGCTGATATAACACATAGGATACTTTTTGTTCCAATAAATGACATGGCTTAATGACTGTTATCAATTTATATTAAAACTAACTGCTGCCCGCGACTTCGTCTGCGTGGACTTCAGAATTGGGTCCAGAGAGAAATGAAAAATGTGGAGTAATAAAAAATGAATGGGATAGAAAATTTCACCAGTCATATCGCTTGCGCTGTAATATAGAAAAATAGCTGCAGTTTTGCGTTTAAGTTATTAGGTAATAATTATAAGCAAAACAAACCAAAAAAACCCAATTAACTCAGTGCTAGTTAAATACATAACAGAAAGGGAAATCAACTTGGCAACGGTAGATTGCCTGATAACTGAAGAGCCGTTTAGAATAATTGGTTGACATGAGCTCGCAATAGTCTTTTAAATACACCGACGGTAGGTGAATATTAAAGGTAAGTATATTCCACAACTGTGTTCTTGGACAGTGTAAGAGCACTCCATGATTGAAGAAGCGAACAACAACTAAATTACGATTACGTTGGGATGTCGTAAACTGGAAGAGTTCCCTGAGATAATGTAACTCTCTGAATTCAATAGCCTAAACATAAACAGCAGAGCCTTTTCATTTAGGTAACAATGTACAGCACAGTAATTAATCCCAGTAAGCTAAAATATTGTCGTACCTTCCCAAAGCATATACATATACAGGCCACATTAAACTTTCGGGCACATATATTATCCAGCTTGGGAAAAACGATGCTCCCAAAAGAGAAATGGGGTAATAACAATGCTTTTATTAGCTTTGCCCATAAGTTACGCGGCAAAATGTGAGCCGATAGCCACAGACGCCGTAATCCACCATAAACTTTGCTGAGGATTGTATTAACATTATCGCAACATTTTATATTTCTGTTGATTACTGTTTCTAGATTAATAACTTTTTGAAGAATAGGCAGAGTCATTCCATTTAGAATTATTAGTAAAATATCTATGTTTTTTATGGTATAGTAGAAAGGAATACATTGTTCTTTAAATTTTAAAAAGATATCTGTGTACCAAATTTCAAGTTTCTACCTTAAGGCGTTCTCGATATAACGCGTGGACGGGCAGACAGACGGACATATATTAAACGATTTGTTTTCTTCTTCTATTAATGCAATATAGTTTATTTCTGTGTATCGTGAATATTTTTATGCATTACAAACGTGTACAAACCTTACATCTAGGGTATAAAATCTATTTTTTGTTTGATTTAAGTGGGGATTTTATATTGGTTTTTCAATTTTAATAAAGTATCTCTGCACCAAATTTCAACTTTTTAACTTAAGGAATTCTCAAGTTACCGCTCGGACAGGCAGGCGGACGGATAAGTAGCCGAACAGACAGACGGGCGGACAGGCGAAGAGCTTTAAAGCGATTTCGTTTTGTTTCCCATTAATTTCCCATTAACGCCTACAGAGTTTATTTTTTATATTTTCGATATTTTAAGACGTTACAAACTTTTGCTTAAAGTTATAATACACTACATCTATTGTAAAAAACCCCCTCTTAAACTGGAAATTTAGTTCCAAACTTTAATAATTTCATAACCCCGAAAATTCATATTTCCTAACAAATTTAAAACTATAAAACTTTGAGTTTTCCGCAAATATTTCCTTTAATTATTCTGGCTCTAAAGTAACTTTATGATATATGGTAAATATAAGCCAACACTTTGAGGATAATAGCAGCCACTGCGTAATTTTCACCATTTATTAACTAGATCTACCGTACATCATTTGTCATTTAACCATTTTGAAAATGAAAATGGTTTCCTCATCCTTTAGGAAGCGATGTACGTACAAACCCAACTTTAGTCTTCTGGGAAAGCTCTTAAAATGTAAGTAGCGGAACTAGCTTTGGTGTGGAGCCTCACCAACGATCCCATGCCTTTTTTAACCCAGTTGAACTCGTTTTCATAACAGCTTTACACAACAAACTAGCGGTCCGCAAATTCATAAAGAAAACAAAAGAATAGGTCTCAAACAAGGCAAGGGAAGGCACAATTGTAAGGAAACTTCCTGGTGGTTGACTTCTAGCCAGGAAACGTTTGTACCACTCTGTGCTCTGACAACCCAGTGTTGAGAACTGTTTACCCGATGCTTTCATGATTTTGTTTTTGCTTTGGCTAATAAATTTAATTTTATTGTGGTCTAATTTTCCGGAATATGTGGATTTATGTTTTATTTCCTCTGGAAATATGCAAAATACATATTGCGAACTGAGGGAGTTTGGAACTCATATGAGTAAAGCAATTGCTTTACTTTCGGGTGCTAGTAGAAGGACAAAATTAAAATGGTGATATATATTTTTATCCATAACTAAACCTACTTTTGAACATCATTTATGTGGTTAAATTACTTATCATCTTACCAATCTCTCAAGCGATAGCTGTGCTTTAGAACTCCAATTAAAAAACAGTTTATTACAAACAGCCATCGAAATAAATTTGCTTACATATGTTTGTGAGTAAAATGCCCATCATCCTTATCCTGGCTTGAATTATGATAAATGTGAACAATTTCACAAAGATCTCTGTAGCGTAGCGGGTAGCATTTTTTACATTCTCATCATCATTAAAAATACAAAACGAAGTAGTGTACACAGGGAATGTTTCGCGAAGTGACTCCATCCTCTAGCGCGGAAGTTGAAATATTCAATCTGCGATCCATGAAGGCCAAAGTAGGTTTGCCTGTTTTGTGGGGTGAACAGCGTCAAAGAAACCATCTTGTAAGCTCATTTAAGATGCGAAATTTATGCAACTTTATGCGATAAGGCAGAGGGTTCCGCTGATATCCATCATGAATTTTTTCTCGATAGGGAAAATAATTTCATTAAAAAGCAAGGAAAGTTATTATATTTCAAAATATATGATCTACAGCAGAGAGACATTTGAATTCGGAATTTTTTGCATTCATAAGCAAATAATGCAAAAGATTATTGAAATTTTCCACAAGATCTACTATACAGATGCTTATCGTCACGAGCACCATCAGGCATATCAGTCTGTCGTTTGGCTGTCTGCCTCGATATCTGAAGATACTGGTATTATTATTATTAAGAGATATTCGAGGGATCTCGAACCAGACCTCGTCGTATGGGTCCCTTTTCATCCCTCTGCCAAGAGCCGTCTCAGCCAGTTCCTGCCGGGAGACTCCTCGGCAGATCCCTGACCTCGACGGCCCTTGTCAGTTCGAGCATTTGCCTGTAGGTTAGCTGCTCCGTGCTAACCATAGGGCTGCCGGTAACAGCCAACCTCCTGCTCGCCAAGGCCGGACATTCGCACAGAATTTACTCTGCCGTCTCAGTATCCTCTAGACACAGGTTGCACGTATCATCCTCCAGGATCCCCATCCTTTTTAGATGATGTTCGAAGCTACCGTGCCCAGTAGTCAATGAAACTAACCACAGGAGAGGAGAGTTCCTCGCTCCATGCTTAGGACTCTCCTTTTGGTCGTTCCGCACAACAGTCTAATCGTTTTCTTAGCCTGTCTGCAGGTTGTTACACTATCCCATCGATTTTGATGTTCCTTTATGACCCAATTCTCGATTTGAGCTTTCACCATTCCCCCTCGAACGGCAGAAAAAGGTTCCGGCCCTAGGAACTCCCTAGCCGAACTCTGCTTTGCTAGGGCGTCAGCTTTTTCGTTCCCCTCGATCCCAGTGTGTCCTCTAACCCAACAGAGTGTTACCTCATTTACTGAAGCACACTCGTTGAGCTTTTGCACACATTCCATCGCCAGGAATGAAATCACCTTCGTCCGATCCATGCATCTGACCACCGCTTGATTGTCCAGTGCAATGAGGATTTTACTCCCTCGCATCTGACCCTCTTTTAAGTAGTCCAACGCACCAACCAGGGGAAGATACTGGTAAGTGCCAAAGAACATGCGTCTACCGCCATCCACTGCCTCGCAGTCCGGCAACAGCACCAAAACATAATACATATAAAACATATCAAAAATGGCGAACTTAAAATACAGTCTACAACATTCGTGTTTGTACAAAGCAATCCTCTAAGAAAAATCGTTTTTTTTTAATAACTTTTTGACCTTTGTTTTATTTTAAATATTTTTCTATAAGACTGACATAATAGATTAATGTTATGTCGGTATTATAAAAACATTCAAAATGAAACAAAGGTTAAAGGTTATTGGGAGAAAATCATTTACTTTAGAATATCGCTTTGTACGAATACAAATCCAGCATACTGTATAGGTCATTATGCTCATACTAAAATATTGATATTAACAGAACATACAGACTTTCTTACATATCAACTATTTAACGTTAGCATAGTTTATTCATTTTGTATATTTAGCATTCCATGACAATAAAACTAAACAAAACAAAAGGTAACAATTTATTTATTTATTTATTTGATAAAGTTCAAAAAATAGTGAACAGAAATAAGCTAAATAATACACTACCTTACAGATAAGCAGATAATAACAAGAAAAAGGCAAATAACTCCGATGAAAAAGAATCCAAATTAGCATTGTAAGAGAAAATAGAAGGGCTTAAACCAAAAATTACTGCGAAAAACTTGAAGAATAACAATAATAACTAAACATATAATACAAATGAAAAGAAAATATTAAAAAGGATAAAAAGGCTATAACAAATTTTAGCAAATTAAAGATACAAATCAATAGAGTGGAGAAAACTGTAAAAAATGTATACATAACATAATTTGTATGCAAATTGAGGTTGCTATAGCAAAGAAATCCGAAGTTAAGACTCCCCGATATCGAGCAAAATTGACTTTTTGAATGTCAGAAGACCACACTATTAAATCTCACGTTCAATAAATTCTGAATTCTGATGATAGGAGATTTTTCTCTAATGTTGATTCTGCAAGTAGGCAATCTGAACTGAGATTATGTCTAGAACTACGGGGTGAAACATTTATGTTAACAACGGAAAGCAAGCTATTTAGTCTTTTAAAATCTTGTACAGAAATACACTGTACAGAACAGCCCTAAGATTTTCGAGAGGAATTAAGTCATATTTATTTAATCTTTCCTGGTAATCTAGGTAGGTATTTTCTAGTTTGTATAACAGTATTCTGGTAAACTCAATAATACTTCTGATCAGTGACTTGAAAAGTTCGATATAAGAGTGAGCTGACATGAAGGAATGACACTTCCGGAAAATGAAACCAAGGCCCTATTCCAATCCAAGCCTTCGTCTTCGTCTTCATCTTGTTAGAATAGTTAGGGACGTCAGTTGTCAGGCTACATGACGTAGCCTGACTAGTTTGTATAACACTTCATCAAGCCAACGACAGACTTGACTTCATGGAAATTATGAATACCTTTTAGTAAGAAAACACAAACAATTTAACTTAATTTTGTATTTAGAATAAATTAACAACCTATATAATTAAAATTAAACGAAAAAGTGTGTAATTTTCATCCATTTCTCTCTAATATTCATTGGTCTTAACTACGAGACCATGAATGAAATGTCAGAATTCAAGCTAAGCAAACGAATTGGAACAAGTTGTTTGCTGACGTCATTACTTGTTATAACGAGACGAAGACGAAGCTGAAGACTTGGATTGGAATAGGCCCCAAGTATACGTATGAGAAGAAAGAAGCTTACGGTCAAAAACGACACCTAAATCTTTGGTCTCATCAACGCGAGAAAGCGTGTCGCAATGAATAATATGATCGAATGAGACAACATCAGCCTTCCGATACAACGATACTAATTTACATTTGTTTACATTAATCTCGATACAATTGTCAAAGCACCATCTTTCAAACCGTAAAATATCCTTTTGCAGATAAACGTAATCGATTGTTGATGATTCGAAATATTTTAGCATCCCCCTCCGACATTAGTTGTTATTAGCTGTTATTAGTTGTTTGAGAAGAGTTGCCTTCCTTATCGGACCATGTGGGAAATCTCCTTTAATTTGTTCCACGTGTCTTGTGCTGTAAGGTAGTTCTTTATTTGTCGAAGTTCTGAAGGAGCCATCGCTAGAATTATATCTGACTTTACTTTTTCATCATTTGCTAACCACAAACTATTCATGTCTAAATTTGTAATTTTGCCGTCTGTTCCGGTAATTGCCTCTGGTTTCTACACTTCACCGCTTACATATTTCCACAGCCCATTCTTTACCAAAATAGCCTTTACTTGAAGATTCCACGTGTCATAATTATCTTTTGTTAACACTTCAAATTTCGTAACACTTTGTGAGTTCATTTTGTTAAGAAACGGAGATTTTCAATTTCGATTAAATAAACACGCAAGTACGAAATTCCTGGGCCCATAACCTGCTACGGGTATAAAGTTAAAAGTCCCCTTTCTATGATATTCTAAATACACAATATAATTCTGCTTGTTTAAGATACAATATGAAAGTTACAATAGAAGAAATTGGGTTTTCTGTGTTGATCTCGATGCGGTCCGCTCGGCTGTCAAAACCAGAAGGAAGGAGGAAGCAGATTCGAGATGGCCACTACCACTTAATAATGAAGTTGGTGGCACCGAACATATGGTGCTGTGTTTACACTAACGTCAACATTGTGAAGTTTATTTTACAAATTTGACGAAATTTCAAACAGTCTTTGAATTATTGTGTGAACAAATAGTGCGGACAGGTATTATAAGATTCTTTATTCTCCATTTATGGATATGTAGTTTATTTGTCAGTATGATCGATATTTTTGGTTTGGTTTTTGGTATTGGCTTGGTTAGGTTTATTACAAGCTGCATATGCAGCGTACCTTGAAATCCAAAACAATGGTTAAGTGCTCCGCTCTATGACTTTTTTCTGAAACGTTTTGTTCGAAAATGCATAATGACTGATATTGATTCAAAAAGTTTATTGACATTGAAGAGACCGATATAGATCACTATGGCGGATAATTTAGCCATATAATTGAAGGTAAAATTTTACGTCCTCTCCATTTCTCGTGTTAAAAATAGGGTTAAATATTAAAAAAGAATGAAGTTGACCCCCACGTAACCTTTAAATGCCACCCTGGATCAAGTTCTATATCACCATTTCGAGATATTCCACCACCCCTTTATTTTTTGTGTACTTTATATATTTTGCAGACATTTTTGAGAAAAAATATATTGTAAATATTTTTATGCGAATCAACACAGAGATTGCGTGCGACAAATCATTTTGCGTTAGGACTGTAAAAGAGAATTTTATTTAATAAATAAACTATTATTAGTTTTATATGGCAACCCTCTTAGAGAATTGCCCAATTTGGTTCCTTTTTTACCAGAATATTTTAATTGTAGTAAGGTATCTGCGTGCCGAATTCAGTTCATATTTTTGGGAATGTTTTCGTTTTAAAGGAAGAAAGCGATTTTTTTATATAGCTGGGCGTTTCATAGAACTTGTCCGAAATGGCCCCTCTGGGATCTTGATCTTTCCATTTTAATAAGGTGTGCAACAATTTTAAATATCTAGCTCAAAGCCAAATCGGACAGATGCACAGACATCTATTAAATGACTTCTTTTCTTCTCCCATTAATGGCAACATAATTTATTTCTGCATATGATGAATATTTTCATGCGGTAAAAAAAAGATTTCATTACGGTAAAAAAAAGATTTAGCAATTTAATAAACATTTAGCTTGCGATTTCTGCAATTAATAAAAATTGCTATGTTATGCTTTGGTTTCGGAAGAAATATGTTTTTTCTTTAAATATTACCGGCCCATTGCTAAAGGACATAAAAAATCAACCTAAAAGTTTTAGAATCACAATAAATTCTATATATTATTTCCATACTGCAATAATTGTACACTTTTACATTCGTAGTTACTGTGGTTGGAATATTTTCCCTACTTCTGTTTTAGTCCTCTGAAAGAAAACTTCCCGAAATACGTATGGCAGGGGTCGTCTTGAAGTCATTTGCATAATCAAATGGCAGGATTTCAGTTTCTCTTAGTTATGATACGAGTGAGATATAAGA
>QYTT01084114.1:6803-18011 GCA_006980735.1 Dasypogon diadema
GGGGGTGTCTCGAAACAACCTTTGATCAGGATACCTCATAACATAACATTGGCACATGTTGGAACATACCTCCCTAGAAGGCGTTAGATTTTTAATATGGACAGAAATAGATCTGGCCCATGATTGAACCTTGTGGAAAGCTAAAATGGAGTTGCAATGGTATAAAAGTAAAATTCTTAAACTTCTCTTGTTGAACAGAAAACAAGAATTAAAATCAGTTATTGAGACAGCGATGTGTACGAAAGGGAAGACTATATAAAATTGCTTTTTTCATAAGTCCTCTGTGCGAATAATAAAATTAATGGAAATTTGTGTGATATTAAAAACAACTACAACATTTCCAGGGATTTTATTTAACACAATTAAATGTTCGCATCCTGATTGTGAATTCATACAAAAAATGAAAAAGCATATTTCATTTTTTCGAAACCATCTTGCCCAGCAAAATCATAAACTAGTAGTGCCTAAATTTCGGGCAAAATTTGTCTAGAATAAAAATAAATTAATGTTTACCATAGTCGATCAAAGTAGGTTAGTCACACTAGTCTTTTCAGGAAGTAAAATAATTCTATGCAAACTATACAATTTTTTCTTAGTAGGACTGACTTGTGGTTTTATACTGCGCCTTAAAACCTGCACATGATTCTCGGCATTCTTTTGGAAAGTAAAACGTGCCGTCCTGGTGTTTACTTGAGAAGGCTCGTGTACAAGATCATTTACCCCGTTAGTTTTTGCGCCAATCTTTTCACAGACGAATAGCAACAACTTCTTCTAACTCCTATTATCTTTCCATCTGGTATGTTACTTCAAAAAGTAAATAAGAAATTTATCGGCTACTCGTTTTACTCCACGTGATTTGTCGTCTGTTGAGTGAGTGTTTCAGCGACATTAATGGCACGTTTTTGGTACATACTAATTGTCTGGCTGGGACTCATTTATTACTAATGGGGGCATCGTTTGTATGTGGATCGTTATTAATTTCAATTTACTGATAGACAATGGGAGTGTCATTTGATCCTTATTCAATGTGACTTGGCTTTAGTGTTCATATTATGTCGTTTTCATGACTTCTGCAAAATATATTTCCGTATTGTTGCTATCTACTGCCGTCTTTTGGGGATACCTGAGTTCTAAACAAGTTTGACTGACAACAACTGGGACTTTCTGGAAAATATTGAACAGAAATGAAAAACCTCTGATTGATCTGAATTAAGTGCGGCTTTATTTCCAGTTCTGTTTATTTGGAAAAAAAAACACTCCTATGTTAATGTGTTTACAGTTACATGTATGGAAATTAAATATAGTAATAATTAAAAAAAAATACAGGTAAGGTAAGGTGGAGAAGGTGAGCACAAAAAATTTTATAGTACGGAAAACTGCCGACCTCCACTTTCACTTAGACTTGTCGTGGTGAACAGGCTCTGCCACGATAGACGGTTATTTCCTCTCATCAAAACATAGCTCTTGTAGCTGGTTATGAACAACTAATAAAAAGTCGCGAAATGGTCACACACGTCAAATTGTGCCAAACACTTCATTCGGGGATTAATGTAACCCGATAAGCGATTCTTCGAGGACAATACTGCGATCTTTATTGAACTTCAGAGGGAGGAAAATTTACTTAAATCACCATTACAGGGACCGAACAAGTTTAATCAGGAGTATACCACTACTGATTCTCTTAAGGACTATAAGCCCCTTCCAAAAAGGGGAGGAGCTGAAGGGCTCCTGCAATGGAGCATCTCTTATCACAAAGCAAAGAAATTTACATTATTCCCGATAAAAGCGGAGAATCTGAAGAAACGGACGCGATCTGATGACCAAAACGACGACGAGTTAAGCAGCAGAGAGCACAGTTGGAGAATCCTTCTTAAAAGCAAGTCTCACAGCCTGATCCCCGACGTAAATTCAAGGAAATAATCGAGACTGTCCGACTTGAACTTTTTTCTGCCTTGACGAATGGCTGAGTGCGGAACAAAGTAAGGCCGTATTGTCAGTTTTATATAAAAAGATTGCGGAGCAAAAGCACGGCTCCATCAAGCCCAAGCTCTTGGGCTCATCAGCTCGCTCAGGGTGGATGGTCCTCACATGCGCCAATCCAGCCACAGCTTCGTGGGCAAAAAGTTGTAATCCAGGTGGAGAAAAATCTATAACGTCGACCTCAGATAGTGGACATTTTCTTTGTGGCGAGGGTTTAAATGTGAGCCTAAGAGTTGCGGAGTGGAAAATTCTCAATAAAGTACAGAGATCCGTAGCTACGGAGATCACATTTTCAGTTGATCACTACTCGGCAGCCATGCTTAAGGGCGATAGGCTACAGAATCAACTATAAATGACGAACAAGTTGTGAATACTGCGCTCAGCAAACCGTAAGAATCTGCCAAGGCAAATGAACTCAGCGATAATGAAAGACCCAAGGAACCTAACGCTCAATCTTCGCTAGGCAATGGAGGAAACCATTAAGGCGCTAACAGGGATTAAAATACCGATCCTCAAGGAAGTTGCCGACAGGAACATAGATGCCCTAAAACAAAATAAACTCCTTCCTGGGAAGGATGACATTGTGACTACATCCGAATTCAGACAATTGGTTAAACACCACAGGCGGAGAGCTAAGCAGCTCGTCATCGGATAAGTGTTCATAAGTTGCAGTATCAAAAGATTGTGAGTATCTAACGAGGTATCATTGTCTAACCACAGGGACATCAGGTTTGACACTGCAGATAGGCAAGAGGTACAAGAGAGGACCCAGACTAACGGATTGGAGACTTTATCGAGAACTCTTAAGGTTAGAGGTCACCTCGCTCATGAACTAGCGCCATCATGAACTTCTTCGTCGCAAGCTGAACTAGAACATCTTCTAAGCTTCTCAGGAGGTGCCCTACTCCAAAGGTACTGTAGATGTTTGAACCATTTATTTCAAAGAATATTGTCTGCCACTCACTTTCTTATTGAAAAATATACTTTCAAGTATTCTTTGGAGACAGAATCTGAAGGCTCTGGTTACGCCTTTGTAGGCTGCCCTCTAGACATTGAGTACCTTTCGGGTGACATATTATATTACATAGCTCTTTGTCACCATGCTGTAGTCCTATGGGTTTTAACTATGCATCCTGCAGATAGATTCTTGAAGATATTTTAGTATTTAGACAATACTTTTTCCCGAATGGTATCTTGCATGAGCCAAAGGTCCTCATCATAAAGAAATTAAAATTCCAGTAAACTTGCTACCTAACTCTGAGATAATTTCGTATAATCGACGGGATGAATACCGAAGGAATCTTAACCGCCTAACCAGAGCTAACAAATAGTTCCATATGCTGGCACCAACTAGAAATAAGGTCAAAAGCAGTTTGCGTGAGTTCCGTCAAAGCTGTGCTAAATTTTCCCTTGTATTCCCCTGGGCATTGAAATCAGTTTCTTCGAGTAGAATTAATAGATTATACCACTATAGTGGTGATAAAACACCGCCTTGTAGGCAGCCTCTAGTGATCCTGATTGGCTTAGGTTCACCATTAAGCGTTGCCATTTTGCCACGGTCTTCTAACATGATACCGATCCGTCCGGCAAAGCGATTATCAATGCCTCTGTTCTATATCTAGTTTTCCAGATTATGATCTATGACTGAGTTCTCTTATAGTTCTTCTGTTAAGTATTGATTGCTCTGTTGAATTAGACATTGTAAACTTTTCTATGTTCCTATTAAGGCTTGAATAGAAATTCATGACACTGAGTATCTTGGCGGAGGAGCAGAACACATTGAACAGCCCCAGTTTTTGGCACGTGTCTTTGACCATGTACTCAGATTCGCAATTAGATGTTACTTAATTTATTGAATTTCAAAAATGAAAGCTTATCAGTCAATGGCCCAACCAAATCTCAATTTTCATACTACATTATTATGTATGCCTTGTGCTAGATAACGAATTTACGTAAATCTGATTTCAATAGTCATTGAACCCATCTTGCACTTGCCAGAAATAAAAATGAATATAATCGAAAAGTATAGCCAGAAGATACCAGTATGATCTAGAGTGGTTCAAATGGCTTCACACATAATTTTCTATAATTTTTATAATATTCTTGCAGTTTTTTTTAAATTTTCTCGAGACTACATAAATAAAAATTGACAAAAAATATGTTATCTCAACAGTGAAGACATATAGACGACTTATTGACCCTAATCGATTTTTTTTTCCATCAAAAATCCTCCCAGAATTTTGATTCTGTGTAAAAATCTTTTTTGTGCATTAAAATTTGAATTCTTCGAATTGTCTTGGAAGGGCGTAGACTGCTGTTGGAAAGAATTTTGAACCCAAGTTAACCTCGTTATCAAAGAAACGTGTCTGTCATCCATTGGATTTTACTTGGGATATAATATTTTAAGTGTATTTGTATTTCGTAACGTCCTGCGTACGCCTGAAGTGGTTGACGTTCAAATAGTAACGCTAAGGTGATTTTATAGAATCACAGCAAGTTGTGAATTGGATCGGAGATGAAGGGCAGAAAGATACTGGGGATAATATAGAGCGCTGAGGTACACCGGTATTGATGTTGTAAGCGTTAGAGATGATACCGTGCAGAGTAACACGAATGGAACGGTTAGAAAGGAAACTACCAATCTAAGTAAGAAGAGATGGATGGAGACTAAATGCTGGGCGTTTGGCTAAAAGGGTAGAATGCCTGACTTTGTCAAAGGCTTTCGAGATATCCAACGCAACCACACCTAATTCACCGAAGCTATGGAGGTAATGGTGCCAACGGTCGGTGAGGAATGTCATCAAATCGCCAGTAGAGCGTCCGGACCTAATGCCATATTGGCGATCATGGATTAGATTGTTTGCCTGGAGTTATTTTATCAATTGTGCGTTGATAAGAGTGTCAAAAACCTTTGCCAGAATCGAAGTGATAGCTATTGGTCTGTATAGTGAGAGGTATTACATCACATGAACGAGGGGTAGAATGGAAGAGGAGGTGAAATTGTTTTGACGGACTTAACAAGCGACCAGAAAACTTTTCTGCATGTAAGTCATACA
This sequence comes from Dasypogon diadema, assembly GCA_006980735.1. NCBI lineage: Eukaryota > Metazoa > Arthropoda > Insecta > Diptera > Asilidae > Dasypogon > Dasypogon diadema. The sequence continues at coordinate 11,840 of QYTT01084114.1, forward strand.
AATATCCTTTTTCTAACATTCTAGTCGAATTGGAACTTGGCTTTGCTAATAACGGATTTGCATTTGTTGCGAGCTTCTGTATAAATCTGCCCTGTTTCCGGGCATTTCCTTCTTCCTCATAGCATTCTGATAATCCTCTGTAAACTATGAGTTCTTATTTGGCTTGAAACTTTTGTTCTTCATAGCGAGCTCTCTATTCTCAGTACATCGATATAAGTGATTACTTGGGCGCCGTTTCTCGTTCTAAGCGCGGCGTTAAGAGAAACTCTTAGTTTTTGGATTGTGATTGTGCTGATATTGTCCCAGGTAGATAAGTCAAAATTTAGGAGGACCCCCAGGAGAGACCTGGCTGCTAGTAGCGTGGTATGGATAGGCGCCCTCTTCGACCTTCTGGAGATAATTTTTATAAGGTCATTGATTTGTAGATCTTTAGGTGAACTTGAGGGTAAAGATAAAGCCTAATCCTTAGCGGTGATGTTGGGTTGAGATCACGCTTAATTTGATCTTTGGGACGTACTTCCTGTTGTATAGATATTGCACATCATCTTTCAGATTTTGTCATCGTTAGTCTTACGTCCTCGTGTTAAAAGAGGGAAACAGGGGTGGTTAAGGATTTTTTGGAAAAGTCAAGTTTTTCGAGTACTACAACATATGTGAAAATGAAAGGAATCGGAGGGGATCATCTGAGTGATGCCCCTTGTATTATTTGTACGTGGTTAATTGTCGTTTGCAGAAAGCTACCAATTATGGTGATACATTTTTTATTTATTCCAAGATCCAGTGTCGGTATTTGCTGTTGCTGAATTCGCCTTTTATTTGGAATTCAAGGTCGTGAAGAAGAGATGTATTGCTCCTCTCTGCCCTGAAGCTATGTACATTTCGGTAAGGTAAGTTTTTTGTAATGGGAGGAGAGCTCAGTACCTTTTCGAAGCGGTAAGTAATCCTTTGGTGTTAGGAGGCCTGACAAACTGGCCGACCTCCTTCTTCACAATCTTGAATGATAGATATATGGGGAGACAAATATATGGTTAAGATCCTCAAGATTCACTATGACTGAACCCTCTTATTCCGGTATTTTTAAGATCTCTTGAAAGCGTTTTTGTGGGTAGCTTAAGGCCAATTTTCGAATTAAAGTTATTGAATCTCTTTTGAATTTCGTTTTTATTCAGAGTACAATTCAGTGATCACGTTGATTTAAGTTTTAATTGTGGCAGAAAACCATGGTCAGCTTATATTCAGAATTCTTTCTATATGAGATGGAATGTAAAAAGAATTTGCCAATATGTTCCAAAAGAAAGTTCAATTGATATTCCAGTTAACAGTGGCCGTTTAAGTTGTGTTACTTTAGAGTGGCGAAAAACCAGAAAGTCTATCTCACTTAGACCTGGGAAATGGTTCATTTTTATAACACATTTTTGGAAGCTCGCAGGTTTTGACAGTGAGCCGAAGAAGTATTCAATTAATGTGTTCTTTCTTCTTCTAACCATCCCTGGACATTCACATTCAATCTCCCCTTCGTCCATGCAGTTTCTCTAGAAGTCGTTAAAAGAAGCACCTGTGAGTTCAGTATGGCATCAGGCAATGCCTTGCTACAACGGCCAGCTTCTAAGAAAAGAAAGCATTCTCCCGAAACAAATTTTTGGCCACAATTGGGGTTGAGTACGAAATTTTGATTTAAAAAATTCCGACTTTTATAATTTTATAATAAATTTTTCTTCACCACTGACATTTTTTCCTTACTGGTCTTGTAAAAGGCAGCGTTTTCACCCTTGAGGATATTAAATTTTTCAGAATTTTTGTTTTTTATGGAATTCGAAATTCCTGAATTTTTCGGGAGTTTGTCATTTTCAGATCTTACGTCTCGAGATTTGGTTTGAAAAAACTTCAGCTCTGGTTCAGTTTCGATCCATCCGTGTAGACACATATGCTTGCCTGACCCCGTCGATCTACATCCCACTTTACTCGGCTAGGTATACTAATGGAGAAGCCTCTTCTGAAATTGAGCTCATAATTCGTGGCCAAGTGGATATAGTGTCCCTAAAGCTGGTCATTATCGTACTGTGGCCCTAGTCTGATTCATCTAATCTTAGGGCACATTTACCAGCGATACTTTTGCCCGGAAGGTCCAGGTGTGGGTGTAGGTTTGTATCTTGGTAAGACTTTAAAGATGAACTGCCCTTTCCACCAAATCAGAACACCAGCTTCAACAATGGTGGTGTACATCTAGTGCACCATATGAAATAACAAAATAACATGCAGTTCAGTATAACTCCCGAATCTCAGTTGCAATTACTTTTCTAGTATTCGGTTATATGGTTATATTCCAGGTCTACCTCCTTAATGCCACAATAGGAAAAGGGATAATGATCAGGCAATGCGGCGGGGGTTGATCTTTTAAGCTAAGAAAACGTTTTGTGACCTTCTTCTGGTAGTGATACGAAATTTCGAAAATATTTAATTATTATGGAAACACAGATACAAGAAGTAAGTTTTTCGAAATATTTTCTTTTTTGCTGGTTGAACTCGTTTATTCAGTCAAAAAGATCGAACAATTTTGAACGTTTCTGCGACAAACTAGCGAATCGCGAGTGAGTCTGTTGTTAGCACATGTGTCGCTCTTTGACGTCAATACCTGAATTATTAATAATTTTATACCACATGGCATTGTTTAACAGTTGAGATCACAAAACTTGGAATTTTAAAGAAACTGACGTATTTTTCAAATGTTTACTAGAACCTGGTCAGGTGAGGTACCCTAAACCACCTTCAGCGGACGAGTGGATCGCGGCAGTGTCCGTCTTGAATGCAAATTAATTCGATGCCGCTTTTTCATGTGTGAATTATTCTAAAATAAGATCAAGGCTGACATCGCATTTTTCGCGCCATCTAATGCCCAAGCACGAATGCGTCTTTGCTGATCGTTATAACTGTCATCAAAGCGGAACTGATCCGATCCAAGGCCGCCCGAAGTGATGATGTACTCGTATTTCGCCAGCCTCTCTCTGATTTTATTCATTGCATTCAAAGCTTGTAGGAAGTGCTGGATTACGTCATAGGAATTCCCAGAGGCGCTAGATTCGTCTAAAACGCTTCCACGCGCACGACTAATTTGCATTCTGAGCCCGAGATTGGTAACTGATTTTGAAAGGCCGCGGATAAGCTCTGAGTCAATTAAGCCGGCGACAAAAACTTCATTAGCAGCTGGAAGTTAGCGCGGAAACCGCAATTACGGCCCAGCTACAAGGGAGTGTGGTGCGCGACTTAATATGCAAATGTGACCCCACAGCAGTCGGTGCCAAGTCAAGCTTTGTCGGTGGAAAGCTCTCCATGCAGCACGCGACGCCCGGTGACTTGTCTGGGCTGGTGTGACTGCGACAAACGACCTTTCGTATCTAATTTAATTCTGCGCGCCATTACCACACTAGTCCGGATGTGCGCGCAGAATGCTATCGACTCACTGTTACTTTTTACGGCGTTTTGTGTATATTAAACAGCGACAGTTTCTTGCAAAAGTCCTTACGGTCCGAAGGCCCCTTCGTGCCCAAAATCTTGAGATGTGCTCGAATTATCTTCGAAACGGGCGCGCGATCGCGACCCGGAATTGATTTCAGATTCAAGATCGGACCACACGTGCCCCCCGATGCTGATGTCATGGGCAGTCGGACTGTAGTCTGCAGTGTTATCTGTTGTGTTGCCTGCGGTGTTATCTGTTGCGGTGTCGCGCCCCAGAGGAGCAAACAATAGTCACGCTCACCGCGCCGACCCCAGCTGCTCGAGTGTTGCTGTGTCACCTTTGCTTGGTAGGTGATTTTTCCGTCCGTGATGGTGCTGGAATTCCAAATTACCTTGCCATGCAGGTGACTTTCTGCTCAGTTTTGAGGTGGTAATTTTTCCGTTTCCCATTGTGCGTTTAGCATTGCGATAGCCGGAAAAATGCGTGTTTTCTTCACTTCTACTGCTTTTGCTCTTTTCCTGCTCTTATTTGTCCACTTGAGGAAGACATCGCAAGACCGACCAGGCCCACTGCAGAGCTGTTGTTGCGATTTCTGATTTTCTATGCCAAGGAATTTTGCGCAGAAATTCAAAAGTCACATGTTTGTTTATGTGCGGCGACTTTTGAGTATCGGATTTCTTTGGAAGCGATAGCCCGCTTACCCGTGAGACTCTCGTATATCAAGAAAAGGAAATAGAACGGAAACAATTTAGATACCTTATCTTAAACACGTTTGAGTGCTGACGGCAGGTGGTTTCGCGCGAGTGTGTCGCGAAATAGCTCGACTTAATTAGAACCTCGAATGGGCTCGCTGCTATTACTTAATGACGATCTCTTAATCTCTGTCGTTTCTCATGTCAATACGTTTTTAATGATATTTAGACTTGGCTTGGTTTCTACGGCGTAGGGAATTTCAGCAAAATTTTCCATTGCAACTGAATGAATTGAAGGAAGGCCAACATTGCACCAGCATCTGACCGTACCGAACTGCTTAAGCATCTTGTCCATTCCAAGGAATTCCCGAATGAAAGCTTTACTTCCATAATTCTGGCCACTGTTATGCAATTCTTTTGTTTAGTACATTTAATGGATTTGGTTTTTATTCAAAATTGCATCTCGTCATGAGTGAAGTTGAGAGTATATACCCTGAAAAGAATAACGCAAGATATTTTGTCCGAATAATGCGAAGCGCCAAAATTTTGTTCAACGGGTCCCAGTTTTACCATTTTAATAAAATCCCTCACTTTTGTTCTGTGGGTGTCTTTTTGGGATGAGGACTACTTCCAAGCCCTGGCTAGAGAGGCAACTAATATTGTCCCGATGTTCCAAAATATTGACAACAGGCTTTATCGATTCGCCGTAAGCCATCCCGAAGATCAGGCTGTACCAGTACCTATTAAAATAGCGATAAAAGAGCATAATATAAGCGACGTTATGTTGATGCTCCAGAGAATCGATTTTAGAGGTACGTATAATATAATAATGAACGCTAGGTTGAAGTATTTTTTACATCGCTCCCTGAAGCGCAGGCACTTCATCGCAAAGATGTGATCCGTCCAACTAAGATTGCTGGATATCTGAACCCCTAAGGTGTATAAGTTAGGAGAGTTTGCAACGCTTATTCCATTGACGAAGAGCGGTGGGGCAGGGTTAGGGGTCTTTTTGAGAAAAATCAGGCAGCCTTGGGTATTGAATGCATTGATCTGATCTGATCTGAGTGTGATTGGCCCTTCCATAGGTATTATCAGTAGCATTTCCATGAAAGTCAGCAACCGATTCAAACGAGCGAAATCAAGGGTACTGTCGTCAGCAAAACTGTGAATTGGAGTGGAAGTTAGTGATAAGAGATTGTTAATGAAGAGTAGGAAGAGAGTGAGAGACAATACAGAGCCTTGCGGCACACCAGCATTAATATTATAAGAGATAACACCGTCCAAAGTAACGCGAATGGAACGGTCAGAAAAGAAGCTACCAATCCCTGTAAGAATAGAGTGGTCAAGACTAAATGCTGGAAGTTTGGCTAAAAGGGCAAAGTGCCAGATTTTGTCGAAAGCCTTTGAGATATCAAGGGCAACTATCCCCAACTCGGCAAGTAGATGTAAAAATGGTAACAGCGGATACATTGGTCAAGTAGGCAGTTCCAAAATAATATTCAAAGAATATATTAGATCTGTAATGTTTTCTCTTGAACGACCTGGACGAACACGTGCCGATGGTTGGATGGATGGCCAAATTTGAATTTTCCGCTGTTCTGGTACCCTTTATATGGCGTATTGTATGACTCAAAGCCGTGGGTTCTAAAAAAGCAATATAAGAGAGCTCAAGGGGTTTTTGATAGGGGAGTCCGGCGTTCTATTTATTTTGGAACTTGAGGCCAACAAGATTCTAATATAGAATTCCAAAATAATAACACAGTTTCATTGCAATAAAAAGTGAAGGGTATTAAACCTGCACAAGAATAAGTTGTTGCTTTTTTTGCCTGCTGTTCTAGAACAAGTGTTGCAAATTTTCAACAGTCGCACATAGTCAACAATATCGCAAGAGCTGTGAGCGAGCCATTGCTTCATCCTCATCGAAACGGAACCTACGATAGGTGTACGTTAAGACCATCCTTTTTAGGAGGTTTAGCTAATAATCCTAATTTCACCCTTACCTTAGCGAAAATTGTTTGCAATTGTG